>JAMQGT020007919.1:0-113554 GCA_024447675.2 Pterophyllum scalare
TATTGCAGTGGAGTTTCCAGTGAATATCACTTAACATGCTTTCCTCCTCTCACAGGAGGCCACTTGGGGTGTGGCGTTTGAGGTGGCAGGCTCACAGGTGGAGGAGTCCCTAAAGTACCTCAATGTGCGCGAGACAGTCTGTGGGGGCTACATGACCAAAATGGTGGATTTCTTCACCGAGGGGGAGGACCAGCCTCCCGTACAGGCGCTGGTTTACATCGCCACCTCTGACAATCCCCTCTACCTGGGGCCAGCCAGCCCGGAGGAGATCGGCATCCAGATTGCTGTGTGCAGAGGGAAGACGGGCCACAACCTGGAGTACCTGCTCCGGCTAGCTGAGTTCATGAGGAGCAGTTGCCCACATGTAGAGGACCATCACCTGTTCTCCATTGAGGCCGCAGCACTGACCATGGTGTCTTACCTGTTGGCAGCACAGTAGCTCGTACCCTTTGTTTCACTAGCATGTAATAAGAGGAATCCAGTACACATGAGGCTTTGATCGGTCATGTTCTACCTGTTTACATTCTGTAGCTTCACATCACCATCCAGTGTACTTGAATACTAAAGTGAGGGGTAGCTTGATCTTATGTCCTATTGAATACAATCCTAAAATGTCCACTGTAAACATTCATAGCTTTCTTCACTAATGGGTTCAGTTTGAACGGTTCAGCTTCCGTCCAATTCAGAAGGTTCTGCTGCTTAAATGCGTTGAGTAGAAGAATAAATCTGACTCTGAAATGTTGCTCATGACAATTGTCAAGTTCAATAAATGCAAATTAAAAAGTGGAAAGCACTCTTGTTTTGGTGTGGGTTTTGTGTTTTTTTTTTTTTATCTCACACAAGTTCACATGTATCACAGATTTTTTTTTTTTTTTCCCTTCGGTTCTGGTTTCGGTCAGGAAAACCTGGGAATCTGAGTTTACTGTGTCTGCAGCAATAACATACTCTAGGGAAAACAAACAGTGGCCCTAAAATAAAGGGCAGTAAAGGATGTTGCTATTTAATGTATGTATTCCCACAGAATATGAAATATTTTTTTCCTCTTTGGGTTTTAGAATTATAAAGTACTTGGTGTGAAAACTTAAACCTGCAGACAGAACATTCCCACACCAGTTAACCTGTGATGAGGGCGACTGAAGGCGTCTAAACATGTCATAAGGACACACACCATACATGACTTCTCGTCAATAAGCAGCTTTTCTGACATACACTTCAAATAAAAACCTCAGACGTGCTTTTTCACATGTGGGTTGCACCCTGTGCTCAGCAGCAGCATACTAATAAGTCAGTAAAGCTTTTTTTCAGCAGGTCTCTTTGAGTGCACATATACAGACCTACATCAGACACACCCAAACACTGGCTAGAGCAGCTTGTACCTTGGATGTGATTCAAGTCAAGAGACTTATCTAGGTGGAAAGGCTTATGTAATTGTTGACCGGGAGCAAGCCCAGACCTGGAAGTCCTGTGTTTACAAGTCTGCTTCGTGGTCATGTCAAGGGTGCACTGGGAAGAACATGGTGCTGATGCACTCATTGAGAGGAAATCTCAGCAGCGTGACATAAAATTGTGACATGGATTCAGGTGCATCTTTGTCAGTTAGAACCCATTTGAGGAAATCAATCATTTTCTTATGTCAAGGGTCAGTTCGAGTAAACTACAGTCGTGGCCAAATGTTTTGAGAATGACAAGTACTGCTTTTCACAAAGTATGCTGAGTCAGTTTTTATCTAATCCAGAATGTTATGAAGAGTGATCAGATAAAATCCAAATAATTACAAAGTCCCTCTTTGGCATGAAAATGAACCAACACCCCCCCCCAAAAAAAACAAAACAAAAACATTTTCTCTCCATTTTTGCCCTGCCACAAAAGGACCTGCTGACATCATTTCAGTGATACTGTCATTAACACAGGTGTGAGTGTTAACAGGGACAAGGCTAGAGATCACTCTAGTCATGCCGATTGAGTTTGAATAGCAAATCAGATGCTTTAAAAGGAGGGTGGTTCTTGAAATCATTGTTCTTCCTGTTTTTAACCATGGTTACCTGCAAGGAAACACATGCAGTCATCACTGATGTTAAATAAAAAGGGCTTTACAGGCACGGGTAATGCTGCCAGTAAGATTGCACCTAAATCAACCATATATTGGATCATCAAGAACTTCAAGGAGAGAGGTTCAGTTGTTGTGAGGAAGGTGTTCAGAGTCCAGTAAGCACTGACACCTCCTAAAGGTGATTCGGCTGCAGGACTGGGGTACCACCAGTGCAGAGTTTGCTCAGGAATGGCAGCGGGCAGGTGTGAATGCATCTGCACATGCAGTGAGGCAAAGACTTTTGGAGGATGGCCTGGTGTCAAGAAGGACAGTAAAGAAGCCACTTCTCTCCAGGGAAGGAAAGACTGATATTCTTCAAAAAGCACAGGGACTGTACTGCTGCGGACTGGGGTAAAGTCATTTTCTCTGGAAAATTGATTGTCTGGAGAAGAAAAAGGGAGTGCTCCCACCAGTCCTGTGTCATGCCAACAGGAAAGCATCCTGAGACCATTCATGTGTGGGGTTGGTTCTCATCCAAAGGAGTGGCCTTAATCACAATTCTGCCTAAGAACACAGCCATGAATAAAGAATGGTACCAAAACATCTTCTGAGAGCTACTCCTCCCAACCATCCAAGAACAGTTTGGTGAAGAACAATGGTTTTTCTAGCAAGATGGAGCATCGTGTTATAAGGCGAAAGTGATAACTAAGTGTCTTGGAGAACAAAACATTGAAAATTTGGGTCCGTGGCCAGGAAACTCAACAGACCTTAATGCAATAAAGAATTTGTGGTCAATCTTCAAAAGGCTGATTGACAAACAAAAGCCCCCAAATTCTGACACACTCCAAGCATTGATTATGCAAGAATGGGTTGCTATCAGTCAGGATTTGGCCCAGAAGTTGATTGACAGCATGCCAGGGCCAATTGCAGAGGTCCTGAAAAGAAAGGGCCAACACTGCAAATATTGATTCTTTGCACAAACTTAATGTAACCGTCAATAAAAGCTTTTGAAACTTATGAAATGCTTGTCATTGTACTCCAGTATACCATAGAAACATTTGACAAGATCTACAAACACTGAATCAGCAAACTCTGTGAAAACTAATACTTGTGTCATTCTCAAAACTTTTGGCCATGGCTGTACTTTTCATAACACCAATGGGCCCTGCAGATAGTTTGTTTTAGGTGCCAGGAGTTTTGGAATAGCTTATCCCTGATATGTTCGCTTCCCTCCCAGCGCAATAAAGCTCAAAAGCTGCCAGTAGCACAAAAAAAAAATAATAAATTGGAAAACTTTCAGTCTACTTCTTCAATAATAACTCCAATAAAAACTGCCCACAGCGAGGTCTGTGCCTTATTCTGAGCAACAGAGATCTAATTTCTTAAAACAACTACAGCTGAATTGTTCAAATGTAATTTTCAGATTCCTGTAAGGACCGCAAATGGAATTAGGGATAAAGGGACCTGTGGGTGTAGAAGGATGTCTTACTAATGACTTTACAGGTATTATGTTTAGTTTTGCTCTGTAGAATTGTTAAATTGTTAATCTTTTTTTTTTTAATTTTAAATCAAAAAAGTGTTAAATAAATGGTCTCTGGTCCCAATTTCGAGATGTATTAGTGCGTTTATGAATCAATGACTGTGGATATACTGGAGTCAGGAGATGCTGTAAAATGACTGTGGCTAAAGGAAGAGTATGGAGAGCCTTACAGGGTTAGTAAGCAAAGTTCTTCCAAACTATGTTATTTAAAAAAAAAAGCTACAGGTGATTGAATACTCACATGATAACAGAAACTGTTGTTTTTGAGCTTTACAGATATTATATTTAAAAGGAGGGCTGAAATGGACAACATCTGTATCTATAGCCCGGGGCGGGGGGGGGCAACTACTGAGAAACTGAGTTAAGTGATATTGTTGGATGAAGTGTTTTCTCACCCTTGTGCTGCACACTTTTTATTTTTCTAAGGAAGAAAGAAGGCAAGACATGCTTTTCAGCTGGCAAGGTGATGCTTCCACCTGGCAGTGGTCTACTGATATATGAGCATCCATTTGTGGAAGACATTAACTCAGTAATATGAAGCTTTTATTAAACGTGTGGCCTTCCAAATCTCCGTTAACCCGTTTCAGCCGCACTTTTTCAACCCTACTACTTCTACAAGTGGAATTGCTTCATTCTTTGTCCTCGTTTCTGTTGCTTTTCTTCACTAATGCAGATTCCTTCCACTGAGCGGGTGTTCCCAGCCATCACAGAGTGAGAGGTAGGGTGCACCCTGGACAGGTCACGGGGTTAATACAGAGACAGATGTCACTTCAAGCTCACACTCACAGCATCCGACATGCACGTCTTTGGACTGCGGGAGGAAATCTGAGTATCTGGGGAGAACAGAGAGGTCCCAGCATGCCGGGGGATTCAAACCCAGGACCTTCTTGCTGTGAGGTGACAGTGCTAACCAAAAAAATAAATAACAGAACAAAACTGCTCATATTTCACCATGTTTTATTTTCAGTTGACTCCTGTTAGTAAAATGACAGATGCATTTCTTCATATGTACACATGACTTATAAAAATAGTCCGGTAATCGAGGGGAAAAAGCCAGAGATGTTGCTCTCATCATTATGTACAATCAATATAGAACATTGTATTTTAAATCACGCTATAAACACAAAACTAAACCCATTAGAACAGATGTAGTGCTCAACTCAGGACACCGATGCAAACTTTTTTTTTCCTAAAACATCAATGACATCAAAGAGAAATGCAGATTTCTCATCACAGAAAACAATTCCTGAAAAAAAAATGGCTTCAGAATTCACAATTTACACTTTTACAGGTGAAGATTTTTGCAATTTTTTTTGTGAATTGCCCGTTTTAACTTAAATAACATAAGACAACCAAAATAATGTGAGTCAATTCATAAGTTCAACATTAGCAGCAGTGCTGTATCGACCAGTACCCCTCATCTTAGAAGATTGTGGTTTTTTTCTTTTACATTATCGTCTCTATTGGACAAAAAAAATATCAGATTTCCACCTGTGCTGGAACGCATTTTATGGACAAAATTTTGTCAAAATTCTAACACCTGCCTTTGATTTCAATACATCTTTCATTACAAAAATAGGAGCTTCAGTACAAAAGCTGTTTGGTAAGGTGTGGGTTCACATTAAGCTCTGTAAAATGCAGACTAATCCACCAGTTTGTGCCGAACATATCAACAGAACAATTAAATAACCTAATGTACATCCAGGAGAACCAATAACACCAAAAAGAAAAAAAAATTTAATTAAAATTAAAACAGAATAAAATGAGGGAAGACGTGGCTCAGTGCATTTGATAGGAACTCCTTTCTCTCACTACCCAGGTAAACACAAGGATCTGAAAAGCCCTTTGAGCTACACGTGCTGCTACCCGTCTTTGCTTTGCCACGCAGAAAATCAAAAGGGATTCCTGTCATCAATAGTAGAGTACAGCTTGTCTTCTCAAAAACCACTTGGAAATACTTCTGTCATAATGCAAATGCAAAACACTCGAGGCAGATTTTTGTCCACTGGCCTGGACAAAAAAAAACAAAAAAACAATTTAATTAAACTGAATGTATATAAATGAACGAATGCAGCGGCTGGTAGAGGCTGTACCTTCAAATTACTGTGGTTAAACTATTTTCTGTTTAGTTGCTGAGCCAGCAGGGAGAGCGTGGTCCTCCAGGTGGTGAGCCTCAGTTACTATAAATACTGTACTCTGTTTATTAGTTTAGGCAGAGGGCATCTGTGGGAATCACAGTGACGAGCAGGTCAGTATTCTGTGTGTCTGTGAGGGGATATTCATGTGCATACAGTGGGTATCATCGAGCTCCAGGACCGCCAGGACCCTTGCCTTTCCTGACTCCTCCGTGGCTGCTGTGGTGGTGGCTGTGGGCCAGCTGTTTGTGGGGGCTCGGGGTGGATGTGCCTCCTTTGGTCTGGGGGGAGGAGCTTCTGCTGAGGCTGAAGGCAGGACTGGTACCAGACCGGCCCAGGGAAGTCTGCAGAGGGCTGGATGCAGAGAGGCCCGCTGTGAGGAGGGACAGAAAAGGACATGGTTACTTCTCATGTTGAAACAGCGCTGCGTCTCAATTCAACAGGACATATTGCTTTTAAAAATATGGTTTTTGCAGTAATGACACAAAAAAAGACAAGCGCCTCAAAGAATCTCAGTTAGACATCTATGGGAGAATTTGATAACAGCATCAGTGTTGCATTGACCCGGGTGTGGCAGGATGAATATGGACTCTTTAACCATCTGCTCCTTTGTTACTTTCTCTTGGTTTACTGTATCCATAACAGGGATTAGTATGGCATTAATTCAGTGGTGCCGTGGGCTGAAAAGAGATAGCGATCAGGTCTCATACCTGCCGCTTCACGCTCGGCTGCGAACCGCTCCAGTGTGAGCTAGAGGCCACCACCTGACGAAGTCAACAGGACCCCAACATCCCAAAAAAAAAAAAAAAAGCAGAAATGAGATTCTGAGGCCACCAAGGCATAAAGCCTTCCACCACTTATCTACGCCTAGAAACTCTGTCCATAACAATTATGAACAGAATCGGTGACAAAAGAGCAGTCCCTGGCAGAGTCCAACACCCACCAGAAACAAATCCGACTTATTACCGGGAATCCCAGGGACCATGTTGTCTGGGGGCTTTTTGCCCTCTGGTAGGGTCTCCCAAGGCAAAGTGGTCATGGGATGAGGGGCCAGACAAAGAGCGAGTCCAATGACCCTTATGGCAGGCACACCAAGGGAACGATTTACCCTGCCTGGGAGTGTTGACGGGGCCCACCCCTGGAGCCAGGCCTGGGGAGGGAGCATAAGGGAGAGCGTCTAGCCGTTGGGCCTTAGCCAGTGGGGCACGGCTGGCTAAAACCCAAGAGGAGACATGGGCTTGCCCTCCTGTAGGTCCATCACCTGCAGGTGGCACCACAGTTGCAGTGTGTGTCAGGTGGCGGCCAAGGTCGGAGGCCCCAGCGGACTGATCCCCGGCTATCTGGCCTTTGGGCAGACATGCAAATGACCCAAAGATGGGAGTTACACAGTTAAAAAAAAAATCAGTTAATTAACTTAATAATAAAGATTTTTCTGGTGATTTAACAAATACCCAGAAAAACAATCTCTGATCAAGTAGCTCTGAGAAGAAACTCAAAAAAAGATGTGGAAACAAGAGAAACAAAGGAGAAGGATGCTTGTAATGCCTGACATCAACAGCTGTTAGCAAAATTTGCAAAAGAAATGCATTAATATGTAAATAAAGCACATATAACACACACATTTTTTATTATTCTGGGCAGCCAGTGTCCACTTATGTCTATACAATATTCTAATATTTAGGTACCTTTAGAAACGCTGTAGCCGTAAGCAGCGTAAGCTGCTGCTGAAGCAGCTGCCGCACCTGCCATCGCTCCCGCCATAGCTGCCGCACTACCTGCTGTTGACTTACGCCCACGTCCTTTCCCTCCAGACTTGGCCCCGCCTCCAGATCCTTTGGGCCGCCCTCGACTCCGCCCGGACCTGCCTCTGCCTGGACTGATTGTGTCCGAGGCTGAAACACCTGAAGACCACAAGCAATGAAAGGAAAAATAAAAATCAGAAAATGCTTCTCTCCAACACTTTACAGTCAGACCACAGAGGAATAATGTCAGGCAGGAATACACAACACTGTAACAGAGACACTCTGTTTTGGTTTGGCCTTGACCCAGTCTTTCAAAGTCTACTGTGGTAATTTCACTGCAATATTTAAGAGCAATTACACATTAATCATGGCTCATCATTACCGTAAGTGCTGGCTCGAGCAGAAACAGGAACGCTGTTCTCATTTTCCATAATGTTTGCACAATCAGAGCCAGTGTCTGCCTCAGCAGTGATGTACCTAATCCTCCAGTACCTTTTTCCTCCCCACGTCTCCCCACTGGTTTACATTTTCTCTGCATGCTTCATTCCAAATTCTGTGGGTTACAACCTTCCTCTGTGTGGAAATCAGCCTGTTCTATCACTGACACCAAAGCACATATGAAAACCTTTCATAGAATCCCCCAATCTTACCCGACCTTCAGGCCTAAATTTCATTCTTCCTTCCTTTCCCATTCACCCAAGTTCACCAGTTGCTTCTTGATTCGTTGCCTTCCACCTCATCTTCCAAACCTTTCATTAAAACATCATTTACATCTCTGAAGGAACCAACTTTCTCCCAGCTTGCTGGCTTCTGGCGATCAGCAGACATCAATAATCTTGCTGGCAAGCACCTCTTAGCATGGAAATCCCCAGTGGGTTTCAATGAAGAAGTATGGATTTAGGAGAGATTACCTTACTGCAACAAATCCAAAGTGCAGATATAGAAGCAAAAAAAAAAAAAAAAAAAAAAAGGCAACCTTCCCCATGTATCTGGATTTCTGAGTGCAGAACAAATTCAAACACTGCAACCGAGCCAAAATAAAACTCTTATAAATATAAAACAAGCAACAAAAAACAAGCTGCGTAAAACTTATGCAGTAAAAAGGCACTTGTCTCAATGGACTCCAGCCTATTAAAACATGATGCGAGATAGCAGAGAGACCATAACAAACCAGCCTTCTATGTGCAGCAATGACTTTCATATAAGTCACACTAATTTGCTTTTCTAGCAACAGTAGAACAAGATAATAGAGTCTCTTGGAAAACACAGATTAGGCTTTATTATATGTACCAAGATTATTTTTAGTTAAGACAAACCATTAGGTTTCCAACAGTGCGTGAGATAGATTGCAGGGTGGGCTGGCTGTTTAAGACTGCCAAAAATGCATTGGCTAAAAAAAACAGAGCAAGAGGGACCTCTAAAGCTTCTCAATAGGAAGAACACAAGTTTTAGTACCATTTACATACTTCAGGGTTAGACTAATGTTTTAATGCTCCATTTGAACTTCGGCTGCTGAGATCACTCTCTATGCAAAGTGCTATGTACTAAGTTCAGAGGTGGGAAATAACGTCTGAGTAATGGCGGAAGTAAAAATCTGCTTTTGGCCCACAGCAGATTCTCCAGGGACATCAATATTTCACTTTCATTCAGCATCAAAGTACAAGGGTAAAGCAAGGTACAGGCAAACATACAGTATACTGGTCTGCCCACTGCATAAACAATGCCTAAACTAAAACAGTTTTCTCACCATTCATATTGTCAGAGACTGATCCAGACACGGAGGCGGGCGAGTTGGTGGCACGAGACTGAGGTGCAGAAGAAAGTGGATCATCCACGATGACCAGCATGTCACTGCTGCTCTCATCTGCATCGGCATCAGGAGGTAATGAGCCGGGCTGGAGCTCGCTGCTTAAGGAGATCTGTCCATGCACGGGAGCACACACAGACATACATACAGGCTGCGGGTCAGCACCACAGGGGGATCAGGAACAGGGCCAGTACAGTAAAGGGCAACAAGAGAGGAATGGTCCGAGGAACAGGGAAAGGAAAGGAAAGGAAAGGAAAGGAAAGGAAAGGAAAGGAAAGGAAAGGAAAGGAAAGGAAAGGAAAGGAAAGGAAAGGAAAGGAAAAAGGAAAGAAAGACAGAAGAATGGATCAAAAGAAGGGGAAAGCAGGAGAAGAGAATATAAGAGAAGAAGCAATAATCACAAAGAAACAAAAGATAAAAAAAGAAAAGGGGAGGAGGATTAATAGCACAGCATGCAAAGTAAGAGAATGAGTTTGTGGATGCAGGCCAAAGAAACCAAATGGAGCAGACACAAGCCATCACATATAACATAAATCTCATCCATTTCCTCCCCTCATCCATGAACTATGCTTTCGCAGAAGCATTTCTCTCACACACGCACGCACCATTCATCTCTTCTGGATTTCTTCTGGATTCCCTCACCTCACTGAAAGGACTGGGCATGGCTGAGTCCATCTCAACGCTGATGAATGAGTCGTCTCCATCTGCTGACAGGTTGGAGTTGTCTGCTGAAGGTGCGTGGGAAATGACCAGGTTCACTTCCTTTTTCCTCTTGTTCTCCAGCTCCTCGTTCTTCTTCTGAAGGTCAGAAACAGAAAAAGGAAACAGGAGAAAGGAATGATGAAATCAATTCTGCTGAAGTGGGGTGCAAGATTTTTTCCCTAAAATCAACCTAACCAGAATGTTTTAAGTACTTTAGGCCACTGGTTTAATACATTCACCCTCCTATGCGAGGCCTACAGATTATTTTGTTGGTGGCCAGTTGGATGTTTAACACTTGACAGCCACTGACCAGATTGGCATGAAATCCAGTATGGACATGATCCCGAGAGGAAGACATCTAATGATTTTAGATGAACCTCTGACCTTCCATCTAACCCTACTTTAGTCACTGATCATCTCAAACTAATGATCTGATTTCTGTCAAATCCACCAGCTATGTACTGTCTAAGATCTCCAGGGAATAAGTCATCATATTTTCAATGTCCTCTCACCCCTTTCTGTAGGTCAATATAATTGTGTTAGACGCAAGAGAGTCTACAGTCTAACAGGCAGACTGCAGCTTACACCCTTACGCTGAACACACAACTTTCCACGGGAAATATTATAAAGAGATCCTATAAATATTTGTTCCAAGACTTTTCTCTGACAAACGTCAACAGGTTTTGGCATTAGCGCTGCCAAGCTGTACCGCTTCACTTCCTATTTAGTGTATCCTCTTATCTTCCTTCCTTCATTACATTCATTTCTTCCATTCTAATCTCTTCTCTAACATTGCACATTTATTTCTACCTGCTGTATTCTACATCTCCAAGCAGCTGCCAACTCAGTTAATCATTACCATACCTTCTCAGCATACTTCTCCCTCTTCCTCTTGCGCTCCTTCACCTTGCTGCTCTCCTCCTGCTGCCTCTTCTCCTCTTGCCTTTGACGCACTACATGAAGAGACACAATGTTTGTTTTCATATACTCCCAGCCCTTAAAGTAAAACTGGAACGTCTGCCCAAGTTAAAACACTCACATTTCTTCTCCAGCTCATCGTCATCCAAAAGCAGGCTGACCACCTCTTTGGGTTTGAGCGTGTCGGGTTTGAAGTTGCCTCCAGAGATCACCACCCTTTGGATCTTATTACAGAAGACCATTAAAGCATTAATCACCTCAGTTATTAATGAATATACCTCGATCCTCTGTTGTCATGTAAACCATTGTCATATTTTGGTTGAATATTTGAGTCTCACACCTCGCTCTTCTCTTTGGCCCGCTGGAGGATCCTTTCTTCGATGGTTCCCTGACAGATGAGGCGATAGACGGTGACCTGTTTGGTCTGACCCAGCCTGTGAGCCCTGTCCATGGCCTGTTGATCCACTGTGGGGTTCCAGTCACTGTCATAGAAGATAACCTGCAGGGGATTAAAAAAATATTTTTATTTTATTTTTTGTCCTGCAATTAAGATATCAGGTCTAATTTTTTGTGAAGAAAACTTGAGCGTGAAGCAGACACTCCCTTCTCTGCAATTTCTGAGACTAATAACAATGGTGTGTTTTCCCAAGTGAACTGCCTTTTAACGTGACAGATGTCCCGTGTTAACAATCACTTCACGCTCACTGTCATGAAAGCTAATTTCACTCGAACAGGGCTACAGGGAGTTTATGCCGAGACATGTTAATAAACACTGACATTATCATATTTACAGGTATGTTTACCCATATTGATTACACCTACATCATACCATTTAGCCATCATCTGAACACATTTATTAATGCTGAAACTGCGGTCACAGCAGAGAATGTGTACTGCCCTGGATTTGGACTTTTAGGGAATGTTAGCGCTGTTTAAACTATGATATCATATCAGTAAAGTGTTTTTCCAGTACGTGTCAGAGGCTCACAGTGTCAGCAGCAGTCAGGTTAATGCCAAGACCTCCGGCCCGTGTGCTCAGCAGAAAGACAAAGATATCCGTTCTGTGGAGGGCGGCGAGAGAGCAGTGAGGGAGGAGGGAGAGGGGGACAAAAAAGATCAGAAGATATCATTTTCAGCTGCAGCTACAGCACAAATATCCACATATCATGGCATTAAATTAAGTTACAATGTAAGTTAAGGATAAAAATGTCAAGCTTAAGCCTGCCATTATATTCAGTATAAAGTAACAGAGAATACTTGTATAGGATGTGAAATGTGCACCAATGGTAAAGGCCTGCACCATAAAACAACTTCAGGAAACTCCAATAAACTTCAAACTGTCTCCCCCTACAAAAAGAGTACTGCTGGCGCCTGAAAGCTATTCACTAATGCAAACCAGAGAATGTGGGCTCACTATATATATATATATATATATATATATATATATATATACATATATATATATATGGGTGGGGGTGGGCACACACACACACAGACTCCAAGTCATATTTTATCTTTACTCACCGACTCTGGAAGTCAGCCACCATGTCTCTGCGCTCGGAAATCTTAGAGGATCCATCGAGGCGCATATAGGTGTGCTTACGATAAACCATATACTCCTGGAAAGATGGGACAAAGACAGTGAAGAAAATAATTAATAATAAATAAAGAACGTAGCTCCTCATTTATTCTGGTCTTTAACAGAATAGAAGATGGGCTCAGTTCCAGTTTGGGGGAATACTAAACAAGAAAATGTAGCTATAGAAAGATTGATTCTGATTTGCAGAATTAAACAACTTCAATGAAAAACTAGATCCACAAAAAAAACAAAAAAATGTCTGAACTCTTGCTCTTACTGAGAATTCACAGATTACCCTTCCCACTGATTTCAAAACCAGCAAACCAAACTTATCCATACTTGTTCGAATTTAAATCTCAAACTGTTTTTCAGCCTCTGCTCAGGGAATCGCAACCAGCAACTACACACAGAATTAAATAAGTTCCCAAAAATGAAACTCTATTCTTTCTCAGCGGAGTGGATAAAGCCTGAAGGTCTGCTTGCTACATTTCAAGGGTCAAGAAATATTCATCTGTGCTGTAAGAATTTCTCTCTGACAGCAATTTTGTGTCCAAAATAACAAAATCCCACATTTCTAATGTGCATTTGTTGAAGTTGAAACCTCAATCCGAGCCCTGGGAGACATTGAGAAATCTAGAAATTGATATTCTATCTCCCCCAAAGTCTGCTAAGCTGCTCTGTGTGTGTTTGTGTGTGGGTTTGATGGGAGGAGCTCTAAAATCAGAGCAACAGCAGTGATGAGGTGACGCACTGATCTCTCTTTGAGCTCTGCCCTGAACTCGCGACCTCCTCGATGAAACATGTCAGTTCCCCCTGAACCAGCCGAAATAAATGACCACACATTACAACTCCCTTCACACAGCCATTATCAATGATAACGATGATTTGAAGCTATGTTTTCTGTGACCCCTCCCAATCCCCTGTCACGACACCCGGGGCCTCAGTCCCGTTAGGGCCTGCCCTCATTGCTCTGAGTGTCTGGCTCTGTTCCCAACAGCCCCATCTGCTCTAACTGAACACTACATTAGGGACCATTAGGCCAGCGCTCGCCAAAATGCTGCTAACCTTGTTGAATTGGGCTTTGGTATCTTGCCAGCACAATGCTGCAGTCTTTCTAATCTACATCTAAATCAACAGAATCAAAGTTTTAGAAAAGGATCACCTGATGTATCAAATTCCTCTGCAGCCTTTCTGTGGTTTAAACTTGGGAGTCCTGGCCAGTGGTAGCACATACTATCAGTAGTTATCGGTAGTAGCTTTGGATTTCTTCCAAGGTTCCTGCCACACTGAATATATAAATATCAACATCTGGCAATTTTCTACAATATTCTGTTCTAGCTTGTGCTGACTGTAAGTGACACTGCAATATTTCTGCAATTTTTCACTCATTCTCTAATGTATTCCATTACAAATATTATAAATCAAGCACTATGTCCAGGTCAGCCTGACGGGACAAAATGTTTAGTTTTTCATGCAACTGTCATCAGCCCATTATGAATCATATCTAGCAAAAAAGAACCCTTATGTTTGCTGAAGTTCACGATACATGGGAACGCAAAAATTTGTTTGAAGAACTCCTTAAATTTTTGTCTCTGCTCCAATTAAAATTTTGCTTTTTCTTTCAAAGTGACTCCCAGAACACACAGGTTGTTCCCAACTTCCTCTTAAAAATGAGTCCCCACAGTCAAGAAAATGTTCCTAGATTAGTGTGCACGGTCACAGCCTGTTCCTAACCCAACAGCTGTAATAACTGAAAAGTCGTGCCGTGGCACAATAATAAAACTGAGTCGACTTCAGAACTAAGTTGGGCTTGAGACTGCTGTGTCTGCTGTCAGTGACATGGTACATACAGCACCTGCCTGAGTCTAGAAATAAACAAGGCACAGCAGCAGCAACTCCAGTAATTTTACCTATCAAACAGTACTTCACTCCTCACGCATTCATACAGATGGGTGAAAAAAAACACTTTATAAAACAGCACGTTGCATGCCAGGCTCATAATATGCTGTATGAAACTACATCATACCTATGACACAGGTTCAACGCAGCAGTATAAATCACACAAAGCTCACTGGACCTCTCGAGCCTTCTCCAGTACAGCATTCTCAACTCTGAGAGTAAACAGTGAGTGATTAAGTTGCATTGTGGGGAATGAAATGTAGGCGTCTTTGGTTCCCTACATCAGTTCAGATCAGTTTGGCTTCAAAATGTTATTCGTCCCACAATATTACAGAGCCAAATTACTGCAGTGACCTTTAAAGTGATTTCAAAGCAGCAAACAGGAATGTGAACTTTGATTAGCTCCTGTTCAAGTCACATTTGTAAACAGCAAGTTGTCTGCGTTGGACAATAATCAACAAAAGCACCTGAAAGGCTAATTTAATTAATTAATTTCTTGACAAAATTTGGTTTGCCAGCAATACCAAGAGAGTGTGGGCATTTCCCCTCATTCCCGCAATTTAAGCTGCAGTAAAGTGACGTCTAAGCAGCCACAGAAACACAACTTAAATAGGAAGACGGTGACTCTGTGATCCTGCTCCAACGTCAGCTGCTGCCAAAGAAAGCAAACAGTGTTATTTTTCTTCAGGCCACCCAAATCTGAACCATCCATCACCTGACAGGCGTGATGTCACCAGAAGAACCGGCAGCCGGCTGGCGACGAAAACAATGATGCTAATAACACGGATCAGCATCAGCCTCTCCCGCACTTTTCTCTTAGTCACAGGCACTTTCAGAAAATGAACTCCATCTGCAGAATTGTTTTTTGTTTTTGTTTTTTTTTGCTCTGACCAATGAGAGACATTAGATGACCAATGTATGGGTGAATGTATGATTTCATTCGTGGTTGCCTTAAGCCCATTAGCAGAGGAGGTGCTGTCACATACACCCAACCCACACCCACCTCTGTTACATTATGAGGTCATTTATAAACAATGACTTCTGTGATACACAAGGCGCTACGATGTTGCCTCATTAAAGCAGGAAATCATAGCTCAAGGGGGACAACTATAGGTGGGACGATCAGTGAGAAGAACATTAAAACTGAATGGCTAGCCAGCGTTATCTAAGCCATCTTGAGCTTTCTCATCACTGCTGTTTTCCTATGGCCTTTAACACCAGGCATTCTCACTAGTTTCCAGGCACACAGGAAGACAGTCCTCAGCCACCTGGGCCAGGTCCATCTGCCGTCAAAGGATTTGGCTGTGGAATCAACACTGCACTCTGTGAATAGGGATGGAATTCCCAATGACATCATGCAAGAGGCTTTTGGCTCCACAGTGATGTCTGCAACAAATATGGAGGCAACAATAGAGTACTGCACAGAGGCTGTCTACACCAACACTGTCAGAGCTGTGTTTTGCCATGTAGAGAGAGCAGTAATGCTACGTTTACATTTGGATCTTTGTTATAACTTTAAAACTAAGATTGTAGCAAAAAAAGAAGCTGAAAAACAGAAAATGCATCTACCCAGCCGAGCAGCTCACAGCACACCTCACATGCAGGTAAAAGTAATACAGGTTTCATTGCTGTAGGCTGGATTACTGAGCTCAGTGCAGGAAAAACTGATTTTGTGTTCATTTATTTGTTCCCATCTTTTCCCTCAACCATCTACCTTTGTCTCTTTTTCATACATTACTTCCTTCTCCTCTAACCCCACAGACCCTGCCACTCCCATCTCCCCCTCTTCCCTCCACTTCCCTCTTTCCTCACTGCACCCAGTTATCCCTCCCATCTGGCTGCCTCCCCTGCAGATGAGACCCCTCTAATTAGTCCTGACCTGTTAATTAGCAGTCAAATGAGTGCACCAACGAGGGACAGGCGGGCTGATTAGAGGTGCTGTAGCTCCACACCCAAACGCTTACACTGCTGGGGTCTGGAGCTTAAACAACTTACTTGGAAACTTGGAATTTATTATGTAAAAATATGAGATTTGACTCACCTTAAGGTAATTTATTACTGAAGGGGACTTGCGGTTATTTATTTATTTATTTTGCAGTAGTTTAGCAAAATAAATTTAGCATTAGTGTGAGGGTAACTTATGAAAAGAAATATCAATAGAGGGAACATGCAGGGCACGGGTAATGGGATTAATAAACTGTCCTGTCTCTCGATACAGTGGTATGCAAAAGTTTGGGCACCCCTGATAATTTTCATGATTTTCAAGTGAAATGAAGTTTATAGGATTTACAGAAAGTGTGCAATAATTATTTAAACAAAATTAGGCAGGCGCATAAGTTTGGGCACCCTTGTCGTTTTATTGATTTGAATACCTTTAAGCACTAGTTATTGGAACACAGAATTTGTTTTGTAAGCTCACAGACCCTTGACCTACATACACAGGTGCATCCAATTACGAGAAAGGGTTAACATGGCCAACTGCAAGTGTTTCTCCTCTTTGCATCTTCTCTGAAGAGTGGCAACATGGGTGCCTCAAAACATCTCAAATGACCTGAAAACAAAAATTGTTCATCATCATGGTTTAGGGGAAGGATCCAAAAAGCTCTCTCAGATTTCAGCTTTTTCCACTGTGAGGAACATAGTGAGGAAATGGAAGACCACAGGCACAGGTCTAGTTAAGGCCCGAAGTGGCAGGCCAAGAAAAATCTCAGATAGGCAGAGGCGAAGGATGGTGAGAACAGTCATAGTCAACCCACAAGCAGCTCCAAAGACCTACAACATCATCTTGCTGCAGATGGTGTCACTGTGCATTGTTCAACTATTCAGCGCACTATTCAGCGCTGAAGCACATTTGGACAAGCCAGCTTCATTCTGGAATAAGGTGCTGTGGACTGATGAAACTAAAATTGAGTTATTTGGACATAACAAGGGGTGGTATGCATGGCAGAAAAAGAACACAGCATTCCAGGACAAACACTTGCTACCCACATTAAAATTTAGTGGCGGTTCCATCATGCTGTGGGGCTATGTGGCCAGTGCAGGTAATGGGACTCTTGTTAAAGTTGAGGGTCGCATGGATTCCAGTGAATATCAGCAGATTCTTGAGAACAATGTTTAAGAATCAGTGACAAAGTTGAAGTTGTGCCAGGGCTGGATACTTCAACAAGACAAAGGCCCTAAACACTGCTCAAAATCTACTAAGGCATTCATGCTGAGGAACAAGTACAACGTTCTGGAACGGCCATCTCAGTCCCCAGACCTGAATATTATTGAAAATCTGTGGTGTGATATAAAGCGGGCTGTCCATGCTCGGAAACCATCAAAGGTGACTGAACTGGAGATGTTTTGTAAAGAAGAATGGTCCAAAATACCTTCAACCAGAATCCAGACTCTCATTGGAAGCTATAGGAAGCATTTAGAGGCTGTTATTTCTGCAAAAGGAGGATCTACTAAATATTGATGCCATTTTTCTGTTGGGGTGCCCAAACTTATGCACCTGCCTAATTTTGTTTAAATAATTATAGGATTTACAGAAAGTGTGCAATAAACTTCATTTCACTTCTCAAATATCACTGTGTTCATCTGCTATACGACATATTTAACTGAAATTTCTGATCCAAACAACCAATGATTTATAAAGGAAAATCATGAAAATTATCAGGGATGTCCAAACTTTTGCATACCACTGTATATGCGTGTGCATGTGTGTATTTATACCTCAAGCAAGTCTATCATTCGAGTCATCTGAGAGTAGATGAGGACTCTGTGTCCCTGAGCCTTTAGCCGACTCAATAAGATGTCCAAGGTGTGGAGCTTTCCACTTTCTGTGATCAGGCTTTCCTTATCTGAAAGAAGAAAACAAAGTATTAAGACACAAACCACCTGATGGCAACAGAATGACGTTTCCACGTTACTCTCAGTCATGGTTAGCTGTGTAATGATATAATTATAGCCTGTCATGCCACACTTCTTTATTGCCAACATTTAGTGAATTGACACAGTAACATATCTTCTTACTTACAGAGTAAAAAAAAATAAAATCAATGAATTCAGAAGTCTTCCCCAATACAAGCCTTCAATAAGACTCTTGAATAAAAGCCCTTTCACCAGAACAGATGAGATAGAGGCAGGGGAGCAATCCTCCAAAATCTGTCCCTAATCTAGTGATGGTTTAAATAAAGCCTGCACTCTTATTGACTGTGCTGCTGATGAGAGCAGAGAGAGTGAGGGACAGAATGAATGAGAGTGAAACAGAAAGAGAAATTGTGAAGAAAAAGTGATTTACACTCAATTTCACACAAAAGCACAAAAGATGAACAAACAGGCCTGGCAGTTGGTCTTGGTCATGTTCCTGCTGACACCACATCGGGTATTCTCTGGCCGTCAAATGATTTACCATTGAGAGCAGTGTGTGTGTGTGTGTGTGTGTGTGTGTGTGTGTGTGTGGGCGGGGGGCATTTGACCCAGGGTCTGCTGTTGAAGTGGTTTCCTCGATGTCCAGCTGATGAGGAATTAACGTCATCTGGCAAAATGGCAGAATAAGAAAAGGCTGTGCCTGCCATTGACCCTGTGACAGGCACACTATGGTGTTTGATCAAGAGGTCATGGCTCTAAGTGGGGAGAACCTAAGGCCAGGTCCAGGGTCAGGTGACAGGCTCGGGCAAGGGTTACAAGAGAGTCCCTATGGGAGAGTGAGGCTTGGCCATCTTATACTAGAGCTGGACTCTCGTTTCCCGGGCCCTTTTGTGCAGTGCAAACCTGGGCTTATAAATATTTCCCAGTCTTATTTCTTTGCTTTGTTTTGGCAGTATAATGTAACCGTCTGCCATTAATTCAAAACACATTGCCCGAAAAAGCAAAAACCAAGGCTGGCATAATACCTTCAAAAATACCATCCTACCACATACAGTACCAGTCAAAAGTTTGGACACACTCACCCATTCATACTTACAAAAAATGTGTAATATGCACACCTATGCTAAAATGTACAAGACCCACAAACTCAAGTGGATCTTTATTTTTAAGGGGACCTTTCTATGCTAATGTGTACTCAGACTGAACCCTGACCTGTGACCTTTTAGTATAGCCCTCTGAAAAAGGTCATGCCTGGCAGAGGTGTTAAAGAGGAACTAATAGAACAGATGAATAGGTGAAATGCTCTGGGGAGGTACTGGAGAGCTCACCTACAGGTCACTGTGGAATGGTGTCAGCCTGTCAAATGCATTCAGTCTTGGTCACACACAGATCTACAGCTCATGGGAATGCGTTGACAGGATTAGTTTTGGATTAAAGTCATATAGGTCTTTAATTCCACTTGTCTTAATTTTCTTCTGGACAGCTAAAAAGCTGGAAAAAAAACTTCAGCTTTTCAGCTGTCCAGAAATCTGAAAAGGATAGATTTTCATCAAGTATCCTGCATCTTTGTCTATTTGCAGAGAAGAGGATTATCCGAAGGTTGTATGCTGACCGGTTGAAAAGTTGGCTAGAACATAAAAGGCTAAGACCACAGTGGAGTTCACCACGTAGAGGAAGAAACAAAAAATATCAAATATCAAAGAATCACGTACGAGAAACACAGACAATGGCTGCAGTGGATAGTTTTGCTTTCAACAGTCAATTTCACCCCTCTACTAAGAAGTTAATTGTATAACATGACTACTGTCTTCTCTGCAGCAACAGCAGCAGCAAGCTAAAGGACCAACAACAGCACTTGTAAAGCTCTGCATAGTACCTACGCACTACTAATGCAGTACCATGCGAGGACTTGATGCCATTACAATAAACAAGCATGCACAACATCTAAAACTAGTTCAACTGAATGGAAAAAGGTGATTTTAATGTCTTAGTGAAAGAGACATTATAAGAGCGAGACATGATAACAAATCTAATGGAGACTTCTCTAGCAGCAAAGATGGTGGTTCTCCTGTTCTTGACCCTATAGAGCCAATCAACAGTGAAAGTGGGAAACATATGAGCCAGCTGTGTTTTTGCTATACCCTCAGCTTCAGCAGTGTTGTAGAGGGCATATCTACTCATTACAGCAGAAAAGATGTACATGCACTGCACGTTTCATGGCTTACTATACAACCTGAATTAGAGTGGGATTTGTTCAGCGCTCTGGTAGAGACCCTGATAGTGACGCTGCTGCTGACTGAGCTGTTAATGAAGCTGTATAGTTACAATATAATGCATAGTATGCATAATGGGTTTATCTGATGATTCTATATATACGGCTATTATGTCTCAGTCACTGATACTAAAGTTACGCTTGCTCCCCATTCAGATAGAGGCTTTACTAACATGGCAACAAGATTTTGTTAGCAGGATGAGTGCTGTGACTAGCCAACATTAAAGCTGCAAAGGGGGTCTATATTGGGCAAATGATACATGCTCTTCAACAGTATTGTCTTTGTTATGTTCTTACCATAAAAAAAAGAAAATGCCTGCAATGAACTGAACTCACAAAACATAGAAAAATGGTGAAATGGTCTTAGGAGAATAAAGAAAGATACAAATAATACACCTATAGCTAGAGGCAATAAACTACAACTGAAGCAGATTCAACGTGACGCTTGATTTATTCTAAGATAGGCTGCTGCACATAGCTGCGGTTCCACTTGGTGTGTACAAAGAGCCCGGTGCACCGCAAACCATGAGATAGACAATATACCCTTCCGTGAAAGGCTTGTAATTGGCCTTGGCGTCAAGAAAGTGAATGGACTGAAAAGTAAAAGGACAAGAGAGAGAGGCATGCAGCAGATTAGATGTGCAGAGCAGGAAAAAAAAAAAAGTCCAGACAGAGAGGGACAGACGGAGAGGAAAGGGGGTCTGTGGTGGCTCCGGCTACAGTGGGGCTGGATTAGCCTGGTGGTGGCGGCGGTGATGTTGTGGCTGAGATCAGACAGGGCCTCCCCACCGCAGGTGCCAGTCTAACCAGGGCCGCTGCTCAGTCAAGGGCACCGACTAGCACTTACGGGCCACACTGCCAACAACACAGACGCAAACCACCACTTGGCAAAAATTAAATGCTCATATAAGGCAACACTGCTCAATCCCTGCCGATGATCTGTTTCTGTTTAGCAGATTATATTTAAGCCTCTAGACTCCAGTGTCATGTTTTAAGACAGGTTAAAGCCCCTATCTGAGGATTTTTGGTCAAAGAGGACTGCATGTTGCATGTATTTAAACTAAGTCTTGAATGGCATTAACAGGCAAAGAGAAAATCCCATATTAAGCAGTTGGATACTATTATTTTTGTATATAGAGACGTGTCAGTCACGGTAATCCTTTTGTTTATGCCTGGATTATGAGGGAGACCATTAACAGGGAAGCTGCTCTGCTCCTTAAGAAAGCAACCTTCTGGTGTTTGACTACACTGGTGATCATGATCCAACGTTTGTGTGTTGGTTATCGACATCACTTGATCACCAACATATTTAATTCTTAGTGGCATTCAACAGACAGAGAAATTATTAGGACAAAGAAAATGCAAAAAAAAAAAAGAGGAAGCAATGTGCCACATCAATGCGGCTCTTAGAGAGGTAACTGAGTTCAAAACATTTAGTACTGCATAAAGAAATCCCCAGTTTCATATTGCTGTTATACTCCATTAAAGTGAAGCCAAGTAAATAAATAATTGCAAATTTGAGAGGACTTTGGTGGTCTGTCTCATTCCAGTGTAACACTTATGGCTTATATTATAAGCTACATGTGGCTGCAATGAAATGCAGGACCACTGGCCTTAAGCGTGAGCAAGCTGGATATAGTAACTATGCATAGCATGAATTATGGACGGTTTGGAGGAATTTAAATGAATAGGTCTATAAAGCTAAAAAAAAAAAACCCAATGTATTGGCCTGAAAGAGTCACTAAAATGTGTTCACATAGTAACAGCATCATTATGTAGCTGATCACAAAACAAAATGATCGTTTTTACCCAAAAAAAACCCCCAGACATTGTGAATGTCCAAATATGCCGTGGTTGTAAATCAAATTGTGGAGTAAAATGGTGAAAAATGGGCACAAAACAACTTTGAAATCACAGCCCGACAAGGATGAGGGCTGCGATAAGACCACACCCCAAAACACAAGCAAATCCCATGTGGTGTCACACCACTCTGCCGTTGCTATAGATACACATATCAAGCTTCACCACCTGCCCTGCCCCCCCCCTTTCACACACACACACCCCCCATCACCCATTTCAATCCAATCCAGTCAAACAGAGGTATTCACCCAGCCAGCCCTCCCCATCTCCTCCATGCTTACCGCCTGCTGGCAGATTAAGCTGCACTCCCCCTTTCTACTACATCCACTGCAGCACCCTCCAGCAGCTTCGCCATCCTTCCCTCCTCCACTTCTTCAAACTCACCCTCCCACTCCCCGATACACACCCTCTCTCTCTCTCTCTCCCTCCCCCTGCTGTCTGTCCCCCGACGTTGTAATCCAATCCCTGTAGGGCCAGAGCCAGGGGTCTGACACGGTCCTGACCCAATTAGAGGCCTGCTGCCAGCTAATTAACCCCGGCTCAGCCCTGGTGCCTGGCGCCTGATACTCCCAAACCAACTATGGCGCTAATTTCATTAATACACCACTACAATCTTCTGTCCTGTCCTCTGTTTCCTTCCCCTCTGTTGCTGCTGCTACCAAAGTCAAGCGGGGAGCTGCCCTCAACAGGGAGGGAAGTGAGCCAGATGTGATGGAGAACAGCGAGTTTGCAGAGCAGGAGTTGGTAAAGGAAGATGGATGGATGGTTATGTGAGAAAGAGAGACAGATGGGAGGCCACAGAACAGGTCGAATCAACGATCGAACCAAGCATCAGCCCCTCACTGTACAATGATACATTATACTGGGCAATCAATAAGTCAATGGGCAACACTTGTTCAGCACTGCTGATGATGGAAATATTAGCCTGACACTACTTTGCTGCTTCTGCATATATTGACAAAATCAGAGTGAAACTTAATTTTCTTACAGCGACAGCATCAGGACAGCTAAGAGCCAGATGCCAGTGGGAGGATTTGAAAGCTAGGAGTGAGAAGCCCGACAGAAAACAGGAGAATTTAGCTGCTCGTTGGTGAAGATTTACAAATGCTCTCCCCAAAATGTGTCTGCATCCAGAAAGCAGTGTGCCTGCTTTCTGGGGGAAAAAAGAACACAAATTCCACAAAGAGAAAAAATATGCCTGCACGACTAAATGTGGCAGAAACTGAGCGACGAACCCCACTGAGGTGCATACATGTATGGAACATGTTCGCACATACATCACTGTCTCCTCTCGAACATGCAAGGGGAACACTGCTTTTGGTTCTCTAGGAGTCGTTAAGCAGAGGAAGAGACAGACAGTCTGATGAAGACTCCCAAGTTTCGCTGGGGAACCTCACCACACCACACCACAGCGGCCCACTGTGAACTCTGTCATTAAGACAGATTACTGCTAGTTACCCTTGGCCCACACTGACTCAGAATTTACCACAGATGAAACCAAAGATTACTTGGCTTCCATGTTTAAAGAGCCCAGTGTAGAAAAATAATGTGGCTAATGTCTCCCCCTTCAGTCTACACAGGATGTTTTATTTGTCCTTTCTTGTGGATGCATTTATAGCCATAAATTGGACTAGGAAATCACCATCCTTTTACACACTTGGCTGTATGTTTTGTTTTTCAGTGCTGGCCAGAAAAAAGGAAAAAAAAGCTGAATTCCACAGACAGTTACCGGTGCCAGTTTAATGCAGATTGAAAGGGGCAGAGTCAGACGGTGATGTGGTGAGGCTGGCAGTCTGCGTTGTTTTGTGCCTGTCTATCAGAGGGCCAGGGAAGCTTCCTGCCATTTTGCTGGAGAGCAGAATTTCTTTGAAGGGACAGGAAGGCAGAACTGCATTTCCCACAGCCTAATGTGAACGGCAGGGCCAGAACTTTACTCTCTGTCCCATAGACTGATTGATACGCACGCACGCACACACACAAATGCATTTGGAAAAAAAAAAGCTGCACAGGAGAGAGAGGGAGACACATAAATGCCAACCCTCTCCTTCAGAGATTCCTCCTCAGCAAGAACAGTTGTTTCCCAGTTCACAATAAAGCAAGAAAAAGAGTTAAGAGTCGGTGCTATAGTGAGAAGCCCGTCATTTTGTGGAGCAGCTCCTTCTAATTAATGCAAGGGAGACAGAGGCCACACAGACAGCAAGGAAAGCTATTTCTGTGTAACTGGAATCTTAACAAGTAATTTTACAGCTTTCAAGTTTAAAACTATTTTCTTTTAACTTTAAATCTGTCTCCATTTGAATGTTAAAAAATAAATAAAGTTGTTGCTATGTGTAAAATTTCCACAAAGCAAACTACAGTAATTTGGCAAGCAAACGAGACCAGAATTTCTCTGTAATTACAGTCCAATGCTCTTTTTTTTTTGCCATGTCTTCGTGGCGAAGACGGGGTGGCTGCATGGCTTTATTTTTTAGCTGATAACACATGCTGCTTTCTTTGAGATCATTAGAGACTCATAGAGGTGCAGCAGTATCATGTCATCATCATTGTTAACATTATTAATGTGCAGTTAATTCTCTCATTTTTTTTGAATGAAAAACATCTTCGGGGAAATAATGCAATTACAATGACATCAAAACAAACAAACAAAAAAGAAATTCTGTGGTCCAAAATGTTACAGCCTCCATTGTTTTTTCCTCCTCTATGGCCTGATTCCTAATAAGTCCTCTGATTAGATTCCTCCATCGATATCAGTGGGCAGCTGTACTCACGCCATGGCGCTCAAAACAAACAGTTATTCAGCTCTGCCATTTGTTCTAAAGGTGTGGGGCTGGGAGTGTGGAGGAGACGGAGGGTGGGAAACTTCAGCTGGGCTACTGTACATATCTGAGCCTTGATGTGGCAACAATGTGTTCAGCGGAGGACGGGTGCCGGAGTGTTGGGTCACTTCCTTCCTACTGAGGCTGAGAAAGAAGTGGGAGACCAGACGGACTGAGAGCCCGTGGCCAGATACTGATTTCAGAACAGCACACCGTCCTGTCTGTTAGCGAGAGAGAGACAGAGGTAAAAGCTTGTCCCCTGAGCGTGGGAGAGTGTGTGTGGAGAGCTGAGAGACACCTTCAGTCCCCGTGTGAGCGCCGCACACATCCCTGAATGGGCTTGATTGTACACAAACAACACACACACACACACACACACACACATACACACTCACTCGCACACAGACAGACCATCTATTAGTGTTACCTAACTGAGCACTTGAACAATGACCAGTAGCTAAACTTCCTCGCTTTGTCTGCCTCCGTATAACTTCACAAGAGCTTTCAGGCTGTTCTCACACAGACACACAAATACTTGTTTTGTTTCTCACTTTTACACAGAAACACTCTCACAAGCACATGTATACACAGAAGTTTAAAAAAAAATAGAGCAAGCTTTATTATAATGCAATCTATGTCTCATCTGATAGGATCTAAAAGATCATTTTTAGAGAAGCTACTGTTTCAAAGTATAGGACAGTAAACGCACTACAATGCATCTTAGAGAGTATTAAAGGTCATTAAATGAGTGAACTGCAGGCTTATCACACAAGGTGTACAACTTATGTGCTGGGACAATTTCACAAAAGAAAACAGTCATCATAATCCATAATACAGTTTATCAGAGGCGGCGGGGGGGGGGTCAGCAGGTCACTGAGAACGGATATGCTTTCTGTAAAAAGGTACTGGCCTCTCTCACCTTAGACATCCATCACTCATCTAAGGCCTGCTGGTGAATCACCTTCCAGTGTACTGCAGCTAACCCTTTGCTCAACAAGCCAATCTTTTCTGATAAAGTGCTGCTAAGCCATAAATTCACTGGCAAAACACAACAAATAAAAACCCCACAATCTTTCCATTGAATATCACAATTCAGTGGAAATTGCTGGTATGTGTTTATATGAGTGAACCTCTGTAAAGGCCCGTTATCTCAGCAGTTCCCTAGGAAGTCACTGTGTGACCTACAGGTAGAGATAGAAAAGGGTGATGTGCGTTCCCCTGCCCTGCTGACCCAGGACTGAGATCTATGGATTCTCCCACGGGCCTCCACTTCTCACTATTCTACAGAGAGGACATTCACTATTTAATATAAGAGTCAGTTAAAATGGGATGGCAGTCAGGAGGCAGGGTTAAATCTGTATTTTAAAAGTATTATTTACCTTGGTTCATTACTGTCCTGTTGTGTGCTTAAAAATGGTTACTACGTGTATATACACGGACCTCATTATGTAAAATGTTGGTCACGCTTAATATGAGTATCCTCCATAGTTACAGTTTACTTATGAGGTTTGATCGTCATTGATCGTTTAGTGTGAATAGCTGTATATGTGGCCACAGGAACTCATTTTAATGTATAATAATAACAATGCAATGAAACAGAAAAATGTCCACCCCACCCCCCACTCAGTCACACACACACACACACACACACTTAAAGCTTACCAGGTATCCGTATGAAGGACCATCCATGGCGCGGATAAAGGGCCATCATGCCCCCAGGGCATTGTGGGTGGAAGGCATTAGCCCTCACACACCATTCTGAGGCTAGTTCAGGAGAGCCGTACAGAAAACACTGTTTGAAGACCGTGCCCCCTCCGCTGCGTGTCACCTGCCACTCGTACTCAGCGCTGCGGTCGTCACAATAACGCTCCATGGGGACTGCTGTCACCTTGGAAACAAAAGATAATACTGTGTGATTGATAAGACAACAAATACTGCACACTGCAATAGGTGGGGTTTTTAAGACTTGTTTTGTACAAAACTGATAACTTTGCTACAGAGAGATTCAAACTGTAGATGGAGGGATGTTGGTGTGTGCAGGCCAGTTTCACTGAATCAGCAGCTTCTGCATCTGTGTATGTTTGTGTGTGCGGGGGGGGGGTGCAAGAGGAAGCTGAACAACTACTGAATAACCTGCACAAGCAGCCCTTTTTAGAGACTCTGTTTGTTTTAAGTGCAGCTGGGAGGCACAGTGTTGACCCCCGCACCCCAACCACATACAAACATTTCACAGATAAGAGCTTCTCATTGTTAAAAAGCCACAAAAGCATTGCTCATAGTGCTTCCCTCTTCCACTTCCACGACCACCCACATGCTTAGCTGTCTTAAGCGAGCCAGCACGCAACCGTGGCTGTCCACACAAACACACAGAGGGCTTGCAAGCGTGTCTTCCTCGGGCCATTTCTTATACACATACCCTGGGTGTGGCGGCTAGCAGGAACTTAGGTGGCAGTGTGGGCTGGCAGGGTCGGAGCGTATAGGTGCCTGATTTTCTGCAGTGGATCTTTACGTCTGTGTGTCCCACCACACCGGGCCTAGAGGCTGTGAACACCAAATCCTGAAAAACATAACACAGAAATCAACACATGCACCCAGTTTCTTTTAAGGCCGAATGCCACAAATTGCGAATTCTGACTGTTTTTGTTTTTTATTCTACTAATTAAAAAAACAAAACAAACAGAACTGGCGTTACTGCTGCTAGTGATTTTTTTTAAGCAGAAAAACGAGGCACTGCACAACAGAAGTAAATAAAGAGGATCATACTACTCTGACAGTATATGTAAGTTTAACTGGCTTTAATCCAAAGATGTTACATAACATTTCAACGTAATGCTGAAATTTGTTATGTGAAATGCATGCTTACTGCAGACTATATGGTTTGAATTGCACATCTCACAGAATAAACACATTAGGATAGGACACTGTGTTAATCAAAAACATTTTGAGTAAAGGATAACGTATAACAGAACAGCAGGTTTAAAAGGAATGGTGATGTCTGCTATTGTGTGTTAAATTGTAGTTACACAGTGCCATCTAATGGCAGACTAGAAAAAAGAAATCAGCTATCAGTGTCAGAGCAACTCAGCCAGTGCTTAGCAACTACAAATTTTTCTTCAGTTTCTTTGTTGAAGGCTAAAATGGGCGTGTGTGTGTGTGTGTGTCAAAAGCAATCCACCAGGAAGAGCCTAGTTTTTCAAACTAGCCAGGACAGGTTATTATTGTTTTTTTTTTTTACATGAAGCCCTGAAAGCGTCATCCTCTTTGGACGCGCAGGAGGATGTTAGGATTAGGATTGACGTTAGTAAATTGTTAATTTATGATATTTGAGCAGACTCTAATTTGGTCTCAGACAAGAAATTCAATTTTTAAAATGTGTTGACAATATACAACAATTACATCAGCACATCTTAGTGGCTGTGGCATGTCAGGATTCATTCGAAAAAGTGAAAATTATGAAGCCAGAAACACAAAAAAAGAAAGAAGAGCTTCATAAAGTAGGCATACATCAGACACATACTGCATGACATGCATATCATAATTAAATAGAAACACAACATGCTGTTTGTATACTACGACTGTTTCATACTGGGATGGAACAGAGAGTGAGACTGATACAGAGAGACAGACCGCCAATCTAATCCAGTACCCCCACTGCTTTTTGGGTAAAACTGAGCGTGTCTTGGTTCTCTCGGTTTCCTCAATTCCTTGATAGAAGCAACAGGAAAGCTGAAAGCAATACTGGCCACACTGTCAAGTACACAGCCAGAGAGAGATGAGCCAAGCAGAAAGAGAGTGGCAGTGTATGCCAGCTCCATGCAGTTTTAAAAGAAAAACGAGGAGTTAAAAGAAGTTGGCAAGAACTGTGGGAATGAGTCATTTCTACAAGTAGGAGTTTGGGGTCAGTGTGGTCATAAAGCACACATACAGTATAAGCTCTTCAGGTGCTCTCCAGTTTTCTGTTTCCTACTCATATTTGAAGTTGCTTCTAATACTCTTATTCCTGTACCTTAAGAAGCTCCGGGGGAACCTAAGATGCTAGACAGCTGCCTAACCCGGTGTGATGAGGCCAGGAGAGGAAGAGGAGGATGGAATTACCCCCGGCAGCATTCACTCCTGAGTATTTTCCACCCAACAACTCAAGCTAGAATTGGTGGAAGGGTGGTAATATGATACATACAGTATCTGCCAATGGCTAGCAGTTTGCTGGGTGAAATGTCTGCTCAGATGTGTTTATTTAATGGTTTTTAAGCATCTGCAGGCTTTTATTTTTTAAAGGTGTTCTTCTGTACTAACAATAAGATTTCCATATTGCCAAATAACACAGAAAAAAAACCCCCATCAGAACAAAAATGTGCTGTCTCAGCATAACCCTTTGGTTTTCAGCAGTACACATGAAACCATCTGCGTGCAGAGAAAAGGATTTGCTGTGTGTTGCATTTATCATCTTAGCTGACAAACATTACAGATTGCTAAACATAAACCACCAGCAACACACTGGTCATGAATACCAGTCCACACAGACAGACCACATTACTGGCTTTAAAGTCTATATTGAAAGCAGGTCAGTCGATCTGTTTTAATACCAAAGCACGGCAGTAAAACACACAACTTGTGTGTTGTTGAAACAGCTGCTTATTATGACTTGATACACACGGATGATAAAGTAGCAATTAAATTTAAAAAAAAAAAAAAAAAAAAAAAGAGTAAAAGGACTCCATATTGGCATATTTGGTGTGCTTGACAAATTTGCAAAACTCTTGGTGTAAATTTGGCTTTTGTCACCTTTAAATCAAATATATACATTTTAACAATTCCTGGAGATTTCCTCTACACAGGTTATGAGTGAAGATAGATGATGCCCTGTACAGGCCATAGAAACGTATACCAGGAGGGAAGTCAGCATTGATGGGTCACAGGGCTACAATGGGATTAGGTTCCACATTGCATCCCTGCAGATGGAGAGGAAGCTTGGGCAGAGAGCATGATGTGTGGCCAAACACCAACTGATGCTCTAGGGAGAATTTCAGCACTGTCAGCAGCACATGGATCCCTACTGGCGTTTCACATTTCTGCCGCACATTAAAGTATACTGCAGATGGCTAACTTAAGATTTTCTTGTGTGTAGATTGCTGTCAGCATGCCTGTGCCTCGGTGCTTCTCACCTGCAAAACAGGACTGGTGTGCATGTTGGGGAAGGAAATGGGTCTGTTCAGCGACAGAATCAGGTCCTTGTGAGACAGACACTTAATCCTCGGCTGTAACTTTCCTCTGCAAGCCTCCCCGTCTCTGGCTTCCTCCTGGCCCTGTTCTTCAAGGTCAAACAGGCGCTGATGATGGAGCCGGTATGCAGCTTTCAGGGACAGAAAAAGGGCTAACCATCTGTAAAGGCAGGAAGAGAGACTCATCTTACAAAGAAATAAACAATTAAATAAACTGTAGAAGCTGGTTTGAGATCTTTTTTTTTTTTTAATAAGTGATACATAAAGTTAGCCACTATTTCCAGCTTTGTACTTTTAAAATTTGACTAGAGTAGCTTTGTTTAGCTCCTCTGCCTTTAAAGCAACCATCTGTTTAAGCCAGCTTTCTTCCCAAATCTTCACAAGCAGAAGGGTTAAAAGCAGGTGGACGGGGCTGCTGTGTCTGAGATGACCATATAAGGATATCCACTCTCACTGACATCATACATAGCAAGTAGTAGAAATATCTGTCTGAAACTGAGCTTTTAGAGCAGTCTAACGCCTGAGCTTTGGCTCACAGGGATTTCTTGTATGTACATTGACCACTTTTTGTGAAACACTGGCCACTTCTAATATGAGCATCCACCAGGAAAATGCATAACTTGTCCCCTTTAATGAAGAAACTTCACTTGACTGCAGCATACATATGCTAAAGGGACCTCAGGATGAAAATTTGATGCCCACCTTACTAAGGTGCCTTGGAGCATAAGGTTGGACATCTCAGCTGGTGACACATCAATAAAACGCAAGAAGGAGAAACAGCTTCCTTTGTCATCACCTGAAGATGTAAAAATCAGAGAATGAGGAATACAAGACGAATATGAGACTATGCAAATAAAAAAGGTGAAAATGTATGTGTGTGTGTGTGTGTGTGTGTGGGGGGGGGGTTTGCAGAGATCAAAGATTCACCAATTTTGAAATTGTAGGCTGATACAGATGTTTTTGTGGCAGGGAAACAAAGAAAATTGTAATCTTTATTATTAAAGATAACTGAACCGTCTTTCAGCTCTTCACCAAACTGTCTGAACATTTAGCCAACACCAACTTGGTGTGACAACAGATAATCAGCCACTGCCATCATAAATGCCATTTCATTTGCTGAAAATCCAGTGTCATTATAGATGACACTTTCATTGGTGCCTAATGGAAACATCAAATGAGGAGGACAGAAGCTGGTGTGAAACTGAGATTTGAATGTGAGATCGTGTCACAGGAGAAAACCAGTTCCTAATTCCAACAAGAACTTTGCGTATTCTCGAATGAGAGCTTGATACGTGCTCACCTTTTCTGTGAAAAAGAGACTGCTGTATGTGGTTCGGAGAGAAGGGAGACAGCAGCACTTGAAGTAATCTGAGGACGACATGGAGAGAAAGACCAGGTCACACCAAACAAATGTCAGGGACAGCAAAAGAACCTGAATTTGGCAAGATAATCTGATCCCAGTCCAACCCACAAAAATTCTTAGTTTCATATCTATAATTGGGATAATAGCCATTTGTGAGGCCCTAATCAGCTTATGTCCACAAGGAGGAAGATTTGTTGAGGAGAAGAAAAAGAGGAAAGTTTTCACAGTGTTTACACAGTAATTTCAAATGTAAATCTAACCCTATTCAAACACTGTTAGCACAAGCTCTGACAGACCGTCTATTATTGGATTTAGCGGATATTTGTCAAGATTACACGAGCCTGTGAATGTTTCTGTGTGTAAGAACTCACTTTTTCTTGGCCTGATTGTGTGCGTTAATGAGACCATGACGGTAGAGGAACTTGGACATGACGTAGGACTTGAGAGACATGTGGAAAGGAGAGCGTGTCTCCTGACGCTCAAACAAGTCAGGGTGGTTGCAGACCTACACACAAACATATGCACAGTTGAAGTTAAGGAATCAGATTTCCAACATGCTTGTTTGTTCTTTTAAAAACCCACTACAGCTCAACGGTTAAAGCTTCAATATTTAAAACAGTAATAGACAAGTAGGTTTTTGTTTTTATTGATGCTTGTTTGGCTTTTTTGTGGTAAATAGTTCTAAAAAAAAAAAAAAAAGGCAAATTTGGTATAGAAATGAAGCATGGGCAAAGGAAGAGTTTATTAAATTTTGATGCTACTCCAGCTCAAGGCCTGGAATTACTTTAACAATCCCCTCATGAACACATATGCCAGGGAACTGCTTGGGGCCCGAGGCTTTTAGGGGGCCTCTAAGGAACAATTTTTAATGGCATCTCAGTTGGAAAATCCCCTCAAGAGTTCCCCCTTAAGCGCCTGGCTCAGTTGTGCAGTGGTAATCTGTAAGCGCACCGCAGAGCTTTGCAGACCATCGTCTAAATGTTGTAGCTGTGTACCGTCATCAGGGAGCGGTGTCAGAAATATGATGAACAACTGGTAATGTAAGCCTGTTTGTGTTTTGCTGAGCCTTTAGCTTAGCTCCTGCTGAACAGGAGTCAGAGGACTTCCAGTCCTAAAGAAGTCCATGTGAAAATGGCCCCTGCTCTGACCTCTGTAAACACTTTGTCAATGAGTTCTTCAATTCAGATCGTACTGAATAAAAAAATTAAGTCCATTTTGTATATGTTGGTCATTCTGTCAGAAAAGAGGATTATTCAGCATATGCTCATTGCATAATGATTGACAAGTCATTAGCTAGTTCAAAGATTCAAAAATATGTGTATGCATAGTGTTATGGTATTGTTCTTGAATAAATTATTGTACAGGCCTTTTCATGTTTCCTTCTAGATAAAATATGGGACAGAGTTCGTACCTTCCTAAACTGCATGACCAGATTCATGAGGGAGGAGGTGGTGCTGTGAGCCTGCTGGGCCGTGCCCATCGAGGACTGCAGCAGATCCTCGATAGAGATCTTGTTCCTCAGAGCCTGGTAGAGCAACCTCTGCCGGGAGGTCAACTGACAGTAGGTCAGGATCTCAATCTGCAGAAGGAAAGAGGAGTTAGAATATTTAAAAAAAAAAAGAAAAAAAGATCAGCCATATAATCATGTAAACACAAAATTAAAACTGTGCTGCAGAATCGTCGTTGTGTCATTTTCCTTGCTTAACCCAAACTGAGAAAACAGAAGGACCTTTTGTTATGTGTAGTTCAAATTAAATTGACATTGTCCTCAATGGTCAGCTGAACAGACTGATTTTAATTTCTCAGAGTCAGCATTACTATCACATTATGTTGGCCTTAGAACACACACACACTGTTTTCACGTGGGCTTAACCGAAACTGAAATATGAGTATGAACTTCATGCCTATTGCTCAACAGTCTTTAAACAAACATTCAAATCTCTGGTTTTATCTTGTGCCACATTTTGATGAAAGCCGTGAAACCAAACGGTAACAATCCATAAAACCACATCATGACCCACGATGAACATTCCTGGTTAGCACTGGCTTCAGAGTCCTGACAAAACAGACAGAAACCAGCAAGAGTGGAGAAGTAAAGGAAGTGGGCTGGAAGGACTGCATGTGGGTGCAAAGGAAAGTGAAAAAGACAGATGTGGGGGAGTGGTGAACTCTGCCATTCCTCAAGACTCCCACAGTGTATGACTGAGTATGTGTGTGTGTGTGTGTGTGTCTATGACCTCTGGTCCAACATCTGTCAGGAGGATCTGCCAGCACAAGCATCACTCATACCCTTATTACAATACTTTCTCTGTCAATGAGGTGTATAAGGAGATGGATGGAGGAAGGGTGACGGTTTAACCAGGAGAGGTGAAAAGCATGACTACTTATTGACACTATATGATCCTGCATTATAATTGAGAATGGCTAAATAAAATAAAATTATGTAAAGTTTTTTATTCCCAGATTTTTTTCCCCAAGCAGGCCTGCATACTATAATCCTCATCTTTTTAAAAAAAAAATTCATAAGCCATATTTCCCATTCAAAAGTGCCATATTAAAAGGCCATGTTATGGTCTCCTTGTTTATGAGAAACAAAGTTTCAGACAGTCAGCATATGTATAAACTAGGGCTGGGCACTATACCAATCTTTATTTTCATTATGATATAAATTTTGCATATACCGTAATGATGGTGACTGCCCCAAACAACATCCGGAACGTGTGGCGTGTCTAGAAGTGTTTCGGTGGGGACCCATTTCACTGAGTCACCACAACACCACGGGCGTGCTTGCTTGAGTGTATGCACAAAAGTTTAGAGGTGAGAATGGCTGCACCTATCTGCTGGTAAAGCCTTCGATTTGCGGAGGTGCAGCCAATCAGAAGAAAGTTGGCTTGTTTCAAACAGTGGGTGAACTGAGGGGCAGCTCCAATGGCCAATATAAGGTAAAAAAGGATTAGTGACCGTTCCCAGCTTCAGGAGTTTTTGGCGGACAGAGACGTTAATCTGAGCGGTAAGAGAAATATGGAGGGATTATGACTGAAAAGTGGTGTAATCCTGGACACGTTACGACGTTTCTGTGTCCTGAAAACTGAACTGCAAGCTGCTGGGATGAATCCATATGACTTGCTGAGGGAATTCACCATTGCTGTTTTAATCTAGGTTGGATCAACACACTGTTGATCCTTTGTCAGGTGACCTATAGGTCATTCACACAGCTGTGCCTTTGGTGAATGGATGCGGATAATTAATGGATCCAGACCGTCCACTGTACCACATGCTGGACATGTAGCTGAACACTTTCTCTAGCATTTGTTTCACCGCCACTGACACAATGACAGATACAGAAATCAAACTGCATTTACTTTAGATTTAAGTTCCTTATTATATCATATTGGAGTTTAATTTACTGAGATCTTCATTTTTGGTATTTTCTATTTCTATTTCCAGCAATTTACCAACATTTGTCATATAGTATTTCTCATCTCATCTTATCATAGCAGAGTACAGGAATTAAAATACGGAGTGGGAATTGGGCATAACAGGAAGGACACTACTTCCATCTTTTTGCCCTTGGGAAAACGGAAAAATTAGGGACTAAGACTACCTTGTCTGAGAGTTCGTTTTCCACATCCTTCTTGATTCTGCGCAGCATAAAAGGCTTGAGGATCATGTGCAATCTGGACAGCTGGTCTGAAAAACACACCATATGCAAAGTGAGCAGGAACTGTTGGTACACAGGTCTGTTCAATTTCCACATAAGCTTAAAAAAATATAGCATTATGCATTTTCAGTATGGAAATTAGAGGGAAAAAGATAGCCTTTGTTGTACTCACTCTCATCTATGGCAGACTTGTTTTCAGCGTGGCTCTCTATGTCCTTGGAGAACCACTCGTTAAACTCTTCATGGGAATCAAACAATGTGGGCATGATAAAGTGCAACAGGGCCCACAGCTGAGAGGAAAACATGCAATGTGTTACAGTTCTGACCTGACCGGAAAACCGCACACTCGCCGACACACACACGCACACACACACAGACGTTGCTCACCTCAGCCATTGTGTTCTGGATGGGTGTCTCAGTTAGCAGGAGTCTGTTCCGACACTGGAACTGCAGCAGGATTTTCCACCGAACGCTGAAAACAGACAGAAACCGAGACTGTCACCTACTGTGACGGCCAGCAGATGTTTATCGTCTACATGTAACACTTCATTTAACAGAATCACTCAATGCAGTGAAATTTCGGATTACTGCTTGCATGTGCGGTGCATTTGGCCAGCCTATTGGTTTTGGCTAGTCGCCAATAAGAGCCAAGAAATGACACATACCCGTGAAGCTGTAGAGACTGATGACTGGATTTTTCCAGACATTTTTGTTGATTTACCAAAATGATTTAAAGAACAGATTCAATTGCTCTGCATATTTTAGCAGATTTATAACAAACTTTGTTCACTTACATTTCTCAAGACACTTTTCCAAAGCATCCAGTGCTTTATTCGTTCAAAAGAAAATGGTTTTCCCAAACTTTAAAAAAAAAAAAAAGGCTAGAGGAGTCAATGCAAGTTAGTTGAGCAGCAATTTATTTTAAACCACCTATTTCTTGGCCAGAATGACATTAAAATTGGCTAGTAAACCTGCTGAAAAAAAACGCCCGTCTGCATTTAAAAGATATCTTAATATCTTAATAGTGTTTATATGCGCAAACTAGTTGTTGAATAGCCAAAAAGAGGTAAGATAAACTCTATAAACCAGGCAAGCATCAGGATCGTTTTCATTTAAATCAAAGTCTAATAAATCAGGCACTGGGCATCAACACATTAACCATGCTCTGGGATTAGGAATACATGACGATGCTTCACCTCGTGCTGCTTTTCAGTGCCTGAGCTTCATCCAGAACCATGTACTGCCACTTGACCCTCTGGAAGTACTTGACATCTTGGACCACCAGCTGGTAGCTCGTGATCACCACGTGGAACGGTGCATTTTGCGTGTAAAGGGTTTTCTATGTGACACATCACAGTGTTACGAGTTAGAGACTAAAAGTGCGAGCGTCTACTGACCACACAATGTGTAGTGATGTACTGTTCCATGTTTACCTGGCTCCAAAATTTCCGAATCACTTTGCGATCGTGAGGGTTTCCCCAGTACGGTAACACCTGAGGGACATATCAGTAACATTGCTTTATCAGTAAACCTCCATACACTAAAATAATCCCTGTGTGAATGTATATAGTGTAACCTACATTCAAATTACGCTCTTCCTAAACCCTTTAATTTACACTGAGTGATGCTGGAAAAACAGAGCCACGCTGATGTTCTCAGAGGAAACATTTAGGCACAGCATCAAACATGAATCACTGCCTCACTTGCTGGGATATAGAATGCGATGTGAAAAGATTTACACATCATTACATCACTCAATGCAAGCCGCTTTTCCATTGTTTTCAGTCAGTCTTGCTTTGAATGTTCAGGAAGCTTATCTTCAAATTGTGTAATGGGGTCTTTTCACACCTCATTAGCAAAACAAATTGCAACTGATTTTTTTTTCCAAACTGGCTGAGAAAATGGGTGCAGCTGGATGTCGAGCACAACAAAGAGTCATGTATATCACAGTGTGTGTGTGTGTGAGTGTGCGTGTGTGAGTGAGTGAGTGTGTGTACTCAAGTATAGCTGACATATTGATGCCTTTGATAACTCCTTTGGTTACACACAGCCTTTTAAGAGCCAGTTATGGCATGCAAAATGATTTTTTGAGAAGTACCACTCAACAAAATTAACAACAACTTTGTAGTTATGCATTCACATAAGAAATGCTGCAATACTGCCCCCTAATGGACAGTTCTGGATAACTTTTCATCTGATAACTGATGTTTGCTCCCATAATCTCAAAAGTAACAACACTGCTTTAACAAGAAGAGACTGAAATCCATTAGTTGAGGAACAATCGAAATGAAGACACGGGGATTCCTTTAGATGTGTTTCTGCAGATGTTTCCGTTGGTGTGCTCACTCAGCAGCGGGACGGATTCTCACCTTGAATTTGGGAACAAAGCGGGTGAACTCCTGATGCCAGTTGTTGAGCGTAGACGCTGGAGAGATGATCAGGAATGGACCCCAGATGTTATCTCTCTGTGCAGGAACAGAAAAGCAAATATTGTGTGAACCACCGCAACAGGTGTTCTGTTGTGCATGTGTGAATAGCACCCAGAAAACAGGAAGCCCTGCAGCGCCTGTGAAGTCCACAGCATGCACCTTCCTGCCAGCGACAGTTGACTGAAAAGCTCGCATTTCCACTTGAATTCCACTTTTTTTTTTTTTTGCCTTTGGGGATGTGAGACTAAAAATGTAAAAAGCTGGCAACTCAGGTCTTCAAAGCAATGAAGTGTCATATGACTAATTCAATTTAATGTTCCAGCACCTGCAAAAAGCCAGAAACTAGGGACTCTTTAAAGGATGCAGGTGCAAAAAGGCTGCCTTTTAGATGTTTTATAGCAAGTCAAAAACAATGGTAGAGTCAACTGAATATTCCGCAAAGTGTTTTGGAAGAGTGTGGTGAATGAAACCCTTTGGCCCCGTCCTCTCTCTCACCTCTGCTAAGTGTGCCAACAAAGCGATACTCTGAACTGTCTTTCCCAGTCCCATTTCATCTGCCAAGATTCCATTGATTCCCTGTGGAAATAAGAAGGGGGAAAAAAGGGAAGAATAAATCACTCATTCAGGAGGAAAAAATATCAGAAAATATAAAACTGCACACATGTCCAAAAACAATGCTAATAAGCACTGAATTATGTTAGTGCTCTTATATTCCAGAAATTCTTATATCTCTTAACCAAAACACCAAAACAAGGATCATAAAAACTGCACATCTTGAAAATAGTGCAAAGAATACATGTAAAAACCAAAGGAACCCTGAGTGTTTTAGAAAATCTCAGCATAAGTCAAATACACGCACAAAAAAAAAAAAAAAAAAAAAAAAGAACCTCAGATGTGTACCTGCTCATAAAGGTTAGCCAGCCAGTTCATGCCTTTGAGTTGATAGCCCTTGAGTTTTCCGTTGAAGATGGTGGGCTGAGGAATGTCTTCACCTGCACGAATGGATGGGTTTGAAAGGCTGTAGCTTTCTCCAAACCCAGAGCCGAAGCCCGTGGACAAACTGCCAGCTGCATGTAGAGATGCACTGCGACTGTCTTTAGCCTCTTCATCGAACATTCGCGTCTACAGGAGGAGATCTGGATATTATCACCTGCTGTGTTGTGTGAAATAAGGGCATGTCTAAGGCTGTGCACGTATTACTCACCCTCTCCTGATGAATCTGGTAGGCCTCTTGGGCATTCCTCAAGGCCTGGGATTTGTAGTATTCACTATCTGCAATCACATACCATCATCTTGTGCATATCCATTTCATTTGCATATAGAAGATTATATAGTCAAAACACAATGAGTCTAAAACAATGAAATTCTTACCAATGTATTGAGATATAACTGCAGAATACTATCATTAGTATACAGTATACTGACACAACAATCATGATAAAACAAAAAGAAAGTACACCCTCTCTAAATTCTAAGGTTTTTTTTGTCCTTATAAAATTAGGTAAATGCAACCTACAAAACACGACATATTGCACTGAGTCATTATTTATTCAACATAAACTCAGCCAAAATGCAGGAACAGTGAGTGAAAAAAGAAATACAAAAACACTGCTTCCAGGAATTAACAGGATAAACAGCAGCCAGGTGCTGCTAATCAAATGCACCACGCCACTTTTGCTAAAAAACCAAACACACCATATCAGCACAAACACATCATGCCAACTGTCAAGCACAGTAGTAGAGAGGTGATGATTTGGGTTTGTTTTGCATCCATGGGACCTGGGCACTTTGCAGTCACTGAGAGCGAGTGAGCCAAAATTCTTCTACAATGATGTTTGAGGCTGATGAAGTCAAACAGAAAAACCAATTCTTCAAGTTATTGCTGCTCGAGTTGGTTCTACAAGCTACTGAATCATGTGTATGTAATCTTTCCCACACTGCTTCTGCATTTTGGTTTTTGTTGCATTTTGCTTTTGTCTGTTTTTGTTAAATAAATAATGAAATGGTGTAATATGTCATGTGTTTTTGTTCATCTGAGGTTCTTACCTGCTAAGGACTATATCATTATTTACTATGTCCTGAAAACCTGTAAAACCTGATATGATAAGAGGGTGCACTTTTGTTTTCCCATGATTGTAGAGGAAGAAAAAAAGCTACTCTACAGCTAGAAGACTAAAAAGGAAACACATAGAAATGATAACAAGTCTCTTCCCATTTAATTTCACACCAATATAATTTTAGAGCCATTGGTCAATATATACAAATTTCAGCCATCAATAATGATGACTAATTTCTTCTCTTAATACATTAAACTCGATTGGGCCATGCATACCATAGTCCTCCTGTCCCATGTTAACCATTACTCCTCCTCCAATGTCTATCTGTCTCTGGGCTGCAGTGTCTTCAAGCTTTCTCAGAATTTCCTCCTGTGCTGCATCTCCACCTGGAGCCCCCATGCTAGCTTTACCACTCATAAAATGAGCATACAGCTCCGTCTGGGTAATGAGGAAATTCAATTTACGCTGCTGACGCTTGGCCTGAGTGAGACAGAGAAAAACCCAGGGACAAAGTGGATCCCTATTTAGAATTTTCAAAAACAGAACAGACAAAGAAACTGTGATGCCCAATTAAAAATGCCTCCATAGACAATAACTTCCTTGTCACAGACCTCTCTCATTTCTTCATCAAGTTTACGTTGCTGCCAGGGCTTCCTTCTCAGCTCTCTTTCTGTGCTCCTTCTCCACCTTATCATATTTTTTCCAGTAAAGCATCATCTCCTTGGTAAGCCGCCGGGCACGGGGTAATGTTTCTTTACAGTTCTTCTGGGCCTGAATAGCTGCGCGCCGGACCTCCCGCATGCACTGGTGAGCCAGCTAAGGGTAAATGAAACATAGGTTAAATGTTACTTTTGCAATAATATAAGCATGGAGAGTTACCAACAAATCAACCGCGTGTAAAAAAACAAAACAAAAAAACATTTAACAAAATGCTTTCAATGTGCCTGTTAACCACACAGTGCTGTGTACACTTTACTCACCTTTTTTGCATTGGTTAATACCAGGTTCTTAGCAGAAGTCTTCTGCTTAAAAGACTGCAAGAAAAAAAAAGTAGAAATGGGACAATTAGGTTTAAAAAATGTTGGAAAATGGCACCAAAAACAAAACTGACTCTTTTCTTTACTAACCTTGGGGATTTCCTTTTTGGCAATAGTGAGCCAGACCTTGCGTCGGCGAGCATTCAGCTGCTCGATAGTGAGATGTTTTTTCTTCACCATGGGCAGCGGAGCATCATGGGAAAACTTAGCAAAAACCTTCGTGACATAAGGACGGTCCTCATCCACAAAGTCTCCCTCTCCCCGTTTTTTCTTCTTCTTCACTTTTTTCAGTTTGGCTACAAAAAAAAAAAGGCAAGGCATTAAAATGAGAAAGTAAAGCTTGTTAGCTATTTTAAAACCAATTTGGTTGTTTTTTTCTTCTTCTTCATTGAAGGCACTGACACTGGCATGCTTTTTTTCTTCTTACCCTTAAATTTCTTTTCATCTTTAATTTTCTTTTTCTTTGGACCCAGCAGGTGACGTTGTTGTTCATAGAAGGGGTCATGAGTTGATAAGAGACCCGTGCTGTAGTACTGATATTGGTGAAGCTGCAGGAAACACACACACAGGGGATCGTGACACATATTAATGAACTTTGCTCAATGCGGCTCTGAATTGGTTGATTTTTTTTATCTTACAAACAGGTCCTTCTCTGTAGTGTGCGTAGATGCCTCTCCTGTTATACTCTTTTATTTAAAAGGGTTCCCCAAGATACTATACTGCCCAAAAAGGAATACTTTTTAATCAAAGTATAACATCAGTTGAACTTCTGGGATATTGATCTGGTCAGTTCAGTAGAAGAGGAGGTTGTTAATCAGTTTCAGCTGCTTTGTTGTTAATAAAATTAACAACAGGTGCACTAGAGGGGCAACAATGAGACAACCCCCCCAGAACAGGAATGGTTTTACAGGTGGCGGCTACTCACATTTTTCCCTCCTCATCTTTTCTGATTGCTTTCCCACTAGTTTTGCATTTGGCTAGAGCGAGTGTCACTACTGGTAGCACGAGGCAATACCTGGACCCTAGAGAGGTTGCACAGGTAGTCCAGCTCCTCCAGGATGGCACATCAATATGTGCCATTGCCAGAAGGTTTTCTGTATCTCCCAGCACAGTCTCAAGATCATGGAGGAGATTCCATGAGACAGGCAGTTACTCTAGGAGAGCTGGACAGGGCTGTAGAAGGTCCTTAATCCATCAGCAGGATTTGCTCCTTTGTGCAAGGAGGAACAGGATGAACACTGCCAGAGCTACAAAATGACCTCCAGCAGGCCACTGGTGTGAATGTCTCTGACCAAACAAATAGAAACAGACTTCATGAAGGTGGCCTGAGGGCGCACGCCCTGTGTTCACTGCCATAGAATACAAGAATTGGCCCACCACTGGTGCTCAAAAGTGGCAGCTAACAAGATCAAATTATTTCTGCAGACTCAGAAAATGTCATCCATGCTTTCATCTGTTCTAGACTTACAGACAGTATTGCAATGCACTTGATTTTAGCATCAGGCCAAACATCCAGGGACTGCAATCAATTTAAAAAGAAGCTTACACTATGCTAACATGTACTCAATAATCGTATTGCATCTTTTCTGGCTATCAGTAGCCTTTTAGAATCAGTTTTAAGACTTAGTGGTTGATTTCAAAGCCTTAAGTCATCCCTTTGCAACTGGCCACTACAGTGGACATTCGAGGCTTTAGTTTCTAGGTAACCTCTTGTAGATTTCGCATTCCATCATATTCCCAGTGGATGTGACTTCGACTTTCACCTTAGAGCACAGTCTAGTTTAACTCAGTACCTGCCCACTTCTAACTAATGGTTATTTAATGCTCATTGCTACAAGTTGCTGATATTCTGCTATTAAAATGGTCTGGCTCCTGTCTGCCATCTGTTTTATCTTGTTTAGTAACTCATGAGTTTTATTTATCCATTTTGTATTGTAAAGCTTATTATTACTATGACCCTAAATTGACACAACATAAAGCATTAGTAACTATTCATCCATCTATTCTCTTCCGCTTATCCGGGGCCAGCTCGCAGGGGCAGGAGCCTAAGCAGAGAAGTCCAGGCTTCCCTCTACCCAGCCACCTCTTCTAGCTCATCCGGAGGGACCCCAAGGCGTTCCCAGGCCAGCCGAGAGATATAATCTCCCCAGCGTGTCCTGGGTCTACCACGGGGCCTTCTACTGGTGGGACATGCCCGGAACACCTCACCCAAGAGGCGGCCAGGAGGCATCCTAATCAGATGCCCGAGCCATCTCAACTGGCTCCTTTCGATGTGGAGGAGCAGTGGCTCTACTCTGAGCCCCTCCCAGATGGCCGCACTCCTCACCTTATCTCTAAGGGAGAGGCCAGCCACCCTTTGAAGGAAACTCATTTCTGCCGCTTGTATTCGCAATCTTATTCTTTCGGTCACTACCCAATGCTCGTGACCATAGGTGAGGGTAGGAACGTAGATCGACCAGTAAATCGACAGCTTCACTTTTACGCTAAGCTCCCTCTTCACCACGACAGACGGGTGCAGCGTCTGCATCACTGCAGAAGCAGCCCCGATCCGCCTGTCGATTCTCCCGCTCCCTTCTTAGTAACTAGTATTCTAAATAGCAGTAGGCACTCTATTTATTTGTGTGTGTGTTTGTACCTCCCGGTCGGAGTAAAAGTTACTCTGATGCTGCCTTGTGTAACGATGGAGCCTCAGCATGTCGTGCAGTTCTTCCCGAGATAAACTGAAGTTAGCATCATCTGAGTCTGTGTCTGAGTCTGTGGTATCGTCACTCAACAAGATACTCTGCAGGAGAAACAGTACAAGTATGGTTAAAGGAAGCTGAGAGTATGTGACATACAATGTATTCTGTGAGAAAGGAGGTAGAGGTAATAGTAAACTTCTCTAAGGTTGAGGGTGCAGGAAGGGAAATCATTAGTTTATTGGTCAGTTTAAATACCTTCAGCCATTTCCTGTTCTTCTTCAGCTTAGAAAAATTGTAAAGGCTTGTTTTATTTGCCTTTTGCTCTGTGAAAACAAAAGACATTAAAAAATAAAACACAAAACGGGGTAAATATGCATGAAAAGATTCATTAAACCAATGCATGTGTGCATGTGTAGCAACGTGTCAGCAGCACATTTCTCAGTGCATCTTACCTTTGCCTTGCAGAAGTACTCCATTAAGAGGCTTGCTATCTGCCAGCCCATCTCCTTGCTCACACGACTCGCTCTTCACTGTCAAAGCTGTATCGTGAGTGGTGGGATCCAGGGATAACCCTGACCCCAGTGCACCCTCGCTGTCATCACTATCATCACTACAAGAGAAACTTGTAGCTGTAAGCCCAACATTTGCATCCTGTTTGTACACTATTTATTTTAATCTTTAGATGTGTGCAAGTAATGTTTAAAATGATATTAATGCGTGGAACAACACATGAGATACTACTGATCTAATGTAGTAAAAGTAATGTAAAGCAGATGACAAGAGGGACAATCAGTCATGCAAACATTTAAATCTGCATGATTATATATACAATTTGTTGTATACAACATACAGTTGCATCTAGATAAGATGGAAGATTGCTGCAAAGCACTTCAAGTTTTCATCTATCTGCAACAGGTGCCCAAAACAAACCTGAGCCTGGGAGCAATAAGTGAATGCCCACTTTCTCCTCTTTTCTGTACCTGGTTAGGTCTCTGTTGAAGACAGCAGTAGTCTGATGCAGAAAACTGTCCAACTTCAGTGATCTTTCTAAGCATTGCAGGTAGAGAGGTTTGGCTAGGCCAGAGGCCCCTGATACCCCAACGTCCAGCTGGCCACCCTGCCCTGACGCCATGCAGCACACACCACCTCTGCCCAGCAGGGCAGAACCTTTTACTGAAGAGAGAGAAGTATGGAAGAAGTAGATGTGCAAATGGCACAAGGTAAGAAGAACGAGCAGTACAGGACTCTAAAGGTTAAGAGAAGACTAACATTTTAATGTTATTCACCTAAATCGTAGGAAGAAATGGAGGAAGGATGGTTCATACTACTTAAAGGAACTGTAAACTGCTTACTGGGTTGTATCTTCATTTTCTCAGCTAGTCTGGTATAATAGGAGATACTCTCCTAGCCTGTTTCAAGATCTCTCAATCACTGCCTAAATCGTTTGTCAAGATAAGAAAAAAAGACATTAACACCAAAGACAAAAATACTTTCCTCCAGTGCACAGGTACACTACACTACTACCACTACACTGTCCATTCTGCAAAATGTGTGTTTATTTAATGGACGTACCTTCTCAGTAATGGATGGCATTGTTTTTGATTCCAACACTAATGATCAAAGATGAAAAGCCTACAAAATAGGAAATGCAGTCACACACTGATATTTAAATGACAATAACAAAGGGCTTTTATTGGAAGTTCATTATAGTGCTGTACTAACAATGTGTATGCTTGTAAAGGAATGCATTCAAAGTGTACACAATTTGCTCCCATGTTTTCGTGTAAATAATTCATAAAGGAAATTGTGCTTCTGACTTAATTTTTGAGCATTTTTTTGTAATTTTCACACATAATTAAAAGTTATGTATGTGTTTAAGTAATTTGGGGAATTATTATCAGTCATTTCAGTTTATGAAAAGATCAAACTTTAAGCACGGTAATTTTACCTACTGTACTAACTCTTCGACCAGGTGTTATTATACACTCTAGGTCATTATAAGGTGCCAGGTGGTTGTTGTAGTGTCCACAGGAACACTCATTAAAAACGCTATTTATTCACTTGACTTTCTACGAGTTCACTTTCTCAAATGCGGTAGGCCACCACCAACTGAAGTTAAAAATATATATATATTATTTTAAACAGCATTTATATTTCACTGCTATCACGTCGTTGCGGCGTGCCTTGGCAGACAGCATAACCAAGCTAGCGTTAGCCACTGCTTGCTAGCTAACCTTCAGCGATACCGTAGCTTCAAAGCTAACGACCGTTAGCTGTGAGCAAAAGCGGCATCTGATCAGTGAGAGTAAAGGGGGTCAATGTGCTGCTACACACGCCAATTCAATGAGATACCACAGATGCTTGTCCTTCAGCTAACATTAAACTACCGCCTTGCTATCTTTGTAACTTAGCGTATCATTGACGTTAGCTAGTTAGCTTATCAAATACTGAGGCGTTTTGACACCTTCGTCCTCTCGCACCATTAATATGAAGTATTTAAATCGGCCCTGTCTCTTTAAGGCCACCACCTCCCTGCCTAAACAATGTATTAAGGTATGAAATCGGTTTAATGACAATTCTTTAGCTTGCTTGCTGTCGCCATACAACGACAGCGCAGGCCTCCTCCCGCGCCTCTTGCGCCCTCGTATCGGATACGAGCCGAGGATCGGTTGCCTGGCGCACGTATGATCCCCATCTTTTAATTCTTCTCCCTCCCGGCCATCTTCCCCATTGCTCCTTCGCCATAACAACCACCGCAGAGACTCTCACCTCGGCCCCGTGTCCGCCTTTCAGTCTCTCTCGTCGCCGCCGCCGACTCTCGGTTCTCTGACTCCAAAATGGCGGTTTGAGACGCCGAGCGAGTCTGTGAGCTTTGAGTCGGCAGCAACAGCAGAGAGGCGGCCACTTTCTGTTACTGAGAGAGCAGAGACACGACGCCATGGCGAGGGTACAGCAAGGAGCAGGCGTTTTAATCAATCGCAGAGAGAGGGACCCCGTCCTGTCCATGTCCTCTGGGACATCACCGCGTCAAAAAATTTCACCTGTATCTTTTGCTAATAAAGTAAGGCACAGCGGTATCATATCTTCAGGTTTGGAACGTGTATGTGCAACTAACGTTAATATATCGATGAATTTCCGATGTCGATTGATAGTGTCTATTCACTGCGAAGATTGCCGAGCTACGTCTTACGTCACTAGAAGGAAACTCCGTTTTAGGTAAAGCGGACACCTACACTGAAAAAAAAGATGAGTAAAGTAAAAATATTAACTGGTTTAAGGTGCTCAGAGAACTCCAGAAACAAGAAAAATATATTTTTATACTGATAACGACAGTGTGACTGCATAATGACTGCAGACTAATGGAGCTGGTAGCAAGGCTATTACAACTAAGAACTGAAGCTACTTCTGAAAAATTATTTTTGTTTACTGAAATAAAATATAACTTTAGAGAAATTAAAACAATGATTTTTTTTCAAAAATATAATAAAAATAGATACACAAGAATTTTCCTGTATGTTTATTGAACCTGGCAAGTCCACATGACTGTAAGCAAATTGTCTTCCCATCACTTGCGTTTGGATTTTAGTACCAGTTGTCAGCCTCTCAAATCTTGTTCCTGACAAATACCACTTAAAAAACAAAAAACTGGTAGGGATCTCAGCAGCATCAGCAGTCACTTGAACTCAGATCTTCTTGTTAAACTGCGCTTAAATCTTTTTCACTCATGCTGCTCTTTTCCACATCTTCCTCCAGCTTATTGGGCTGCTAGTACTCAACTGTGTCTGGAGAAACCGTGATGAAGTGCAAGCCTTTTCCATTTTTCACAGTAAGCACAAAATGATTTGTTAAATATTTATTACATTTAAGCCAACAGGGGGAAAAAAAAAAAATCAATCTGTCAAAACTGACATGCTGTACTGTGCCACAGATAAACTGCAAAACAGCTATATGTTATATAACTGTTAAATGAACACAGATGCATTAATTGGAGATAATGAATCGAGCTTGGGAGACATATTTTGTTAGTGCTTTTTGTGTCTTCACTGAACCAAACAAATGCATAACATAATGCAGTTAATAGATAAAACAGGTGTATTGCAGCTCTCTCATTATATAATCAGAGGTTTAGGCACATGTATGCAGTGTACAGGTCTAGCACAAACATAGATCAGGTTGATTTATGTCCATTCTTCACTACATACTCCCAGTGCAAATGTTCAGCTTCAAATAGTGACGACAAAATTACTGTAGTCTGTACAGATATGAAGCTGGCTGAGTTTTCAGCAGTAGGCACTATCAACAGGATATCAGGTGAATCTCCACCTAATGCACCTGTCCTAGGGATGATCCACTTTTTCTGAAAGATATTGAGTTTGGCATATCTTTTTAACACTTAAAGAAGAAAAGTCTATTCACAGCCAGCTGGATTTCTCCTCCTCAAATTTCTGCGGATCGATGAAAGGCTTGTCGATGGATTTGATCATCAGTTCGCCACAGTATACGCACTCGGATGCAATGATGTCATCAATGTCTGATTTTATTTGCTCACGGCTTGTGCCTGCAGTGGCCTTGCCCAGGCTGGAAGTGTCGCCCTCATCCTTTGGCGGTGGACGGTGGCGTGATTTGGAGGACTGCGTGGTTGCAGCCAACTTTTTCTGCAGATCCTCTAGACGATTCTGCCTGAAGATTGACAAGTGAGGAGTCACCTCCTGGAAGAAAAGAAAAGGACAGAGGAAACATTCAGAGTTTACAATTTGCAGATTGATTACTTACTGAATTAAAGAAAAGCAAATTACCTGCAACAGGCAGTCGTAGTGGAACATGTGCCCACACAGGAACAGATAGAAGGGCCTGTTGAGCAACGGGAAGTCGCAAGAAGCACACTTTTCTTGGGAATCCACCACACCATACTTGTTCCTCATTTCCTGGATATCTTCTCTGATGCGTTTAGCACTCTCCGTGGCCTCTTCCATTTCCTGCTTCAGCTCTTCAATGTGCTGGTTGTACTCCTCCAGGGAAAGACAGATGGCTTCCTGAGAAACCATAACGAAGAGAGCAAAAAGAACCTTCATTTGAAGCAGTACACTATATTTTGTATTTTTATGCTTTCAATTCACTAAAATAAAAAATATGGATGGAGAATCTGATCACAGAGATTAGGTCCCACCTGATCGCTTACACACGCGCACAAAAAAAACAAACATCCTGTTTATTACAGACCTTAAAGTGGTCAATGGTGACGAAGTCTGGAAAGAAAGGTAGGATGTCTTCAATTTTGAGCAGGTTGCAGCTGGACAGACAGTTCATGGCTTTCTTCACATCTTCCTCCTTCTGCACCACATGCTTGGCGATCTTCAGCCAAAGCTTTTTCCTCAACTCCTCATCATCCTCAGGGAGGTCAGCGCATGACTTAGCTAAGTCTACATCTACCTATAAACAATAAAACACAGAGTCCAATAGCTCAAATTGTCAAATGTCTGTAATTCAGATAATAAAAAAAGTGACACTGCATTTCAATGTTCCAAATATGTTCAGCACTTATTTACATGCACTGCTGATCCAGGAATAAACATTGCTTACCTCTAAAGCAAGATCCACTGCCTCCTCATAAAGTTCCATAATCCTATAAACCAGCACACAGGCCTGTCTGTAACCATGCTCTGCACACAGCCTGAGAGCATACTTGAGGTCGTAGTGGATCTCCGAGGCATGTGTGCCTGCCTGTTCCAGGTACCACAGCAGAGAGTCTGGCTTATACTTTGCATAAAGTGACAGCAAGTAGTTATGGATGGCCTCTTCTGTCACCATCAGCTCATAAACACAGAACTCCATGTAGCGGATGGTTTCATTGATCTGCTGTGTGCTGCCCATCTGGCTGTAGTTCATCAGAGCTGGGATGAGCTTCTTTGGGTCCAGCCTCTTGCCCATCTGAATCCACGCGTCTACCACTTTTTTGGGAATGTGCTGCATGAGCACTGGGGAGAACTTGTAAAAAAGCTTTTCATCACAGTGCTTGGAGAGCACCTCCAGAGCAGCACTGTACTCGTCGTGCTGGCAGTAGTGGGATATCACTCTCTCGTAGTCCTGCATGACGACTGAGAAGTAAACCATGTCGTCGACGTTGCCGTGGCTGGCCAGCAGGTCGTAGATGGTGGTGCGGTTGTTGTACAGGCAATCCCTGTGCTTGGAGCTGCTCAGGAACTGACGGAACTCATCGCGGGTTTCTTTGAAGATGATGCTGTTGCCATCGCTCTCCAGCTGACCAATGCGGTTCAAATAGAGCTCAGATAACCAGGTGACCAACAAGGTGATCTGCGTTCTCTCACTGGGTTTGAGATTGTTTAGCTTCTTCAGTAAGAACTCCTTTAAGGCCTCCTCTTGTTTGGCCTCGATGAACTTGAGCGCTATCTCTTCAAAATAGTTCTGTGTTTGCGCATAGCACATGGCACTTTCCAGATAGCGTTTATTCTGGAAGCAGTGTTCAGCCTCCTTGGCCAGCACCATGTCCATGCACTCAGGCCGATCGCGGCAGTACTCCTTGGCCAGGTCAAATTTATTCATGCTCATGTACATCTGCCAGACATCCCTAGCCTCCCGCTGGATGTGATATCGAAAAACCGCCCGCTCGGTGTAGATCCACACCAACCCGCCAAGTGGGTCTTTGATCATCTTCTTGAGGATACCAAATTTATCTGGGAACACGTCCTCATGAACCACCTGTCCATTCAGAGTGCAGATGGCCTTAACGCGGTCATGAAGCAGGAGCAGGAAGTGGAACTGTGTCAGCACGATGGAGATTGGCTTGCTGAGATGAAGGTCAATGTCCGGAGTGTATTCCCATACCTGAATGATTGTGAAAGAGGACATGTGGAGAAAGTATATGACACACAAAGGCAGCAAAGGTGTTTAAAATTTTCACATACACCGACTGACGTTTACCTGCACATCACTCAGCAGGGAATCAGGCCTGACGTAATCCAGCTGACCATAAAGAACTCCATTACCCATCATCCAGGCGAACGCCTTGGGGGACGTCCGCAGCTTGGGGGTGTAGAAGGTGATCTCGCTGTATCCCATATTGGCTGGGAACTCCTGGAAACTGGGCAGCAGGTCCTGATTTTGGTTGAAGATGGAACTGAAGCCTTGCTGCTCCGACCCCTCGGCTACCTTACCCACAAACTGGAACAAACGTTTGCGGGTGGTAGCTATGATGAAATACTTGTTCTCCAGGCCCCGCTCGACCTCCAAACAACAGACTGGAGCAGGTTTGCCATCCTCCTCCAGGGAGTGGACCTACATCAGGATTTTATTGTTTAGTTACATATTAAGAGGAAGAAATTAACTATTTTCTGCTGTTTACACAACTGTATAAAATGTACATGCTCATGATATAATTTGAGTGGTTAAAACTATGCAGACATGGCAATCATGTGCTAAATAATACATCACAATCACTTTCTCACCTGTCTGAAGTATTGATCTGGATTAGTGTTAAACAAGCTGCCCTCATTTGCAGAGATCTCTGCCTCAAAGATGATGCCTTGACTGGTGCCAACCAGGATGGGTCCTGTGCTGGTCTCACTGCCCAGCAGCTTGTTCCAGCCCACACTTTCGATGAGGTGGCCTTTCCAGCGGGACAAACTGCGCACCTTCTGGGTGTTCCTGTTGAGGTACAGACACTCACTGGTGCTCAAGCTGATCAGCAGATGGGAGCCTGTGGCGAGAAAACATGGAGGAGGATGTAGCTGTTGTTAAGAAGTCATAACTGTGACATAGCTTTTATAACGCTATAAATTATGTAGTAGCATCAGGTGTGCAGCTTGAGGAATGAGGCACTAGTGTTGATCACTTTTTATTGGATCACGTAAAACTATTGTCTTCATCTAAATTCAGACACACTATACAATGGGTTTTGTGGCTGCCAATATTACAGCACTTTTGTATAGTGATGCTGAATTACTTCAAAGTACCCAATAAATGTACACAATCCACTGGACAGGAGAAAAAGAAATCATGTAAAGACTATTGAAAATCAATTTATTCTGCAATAATACTAAAATATGCTATAATATCTAATATGCCACAAGGCGGACTCACAGAATGCCTCATAGTAATCAGTAGTCTAATTATGATAAGGATAATTGAGCAGTAATCATGGTTTTTCCTCACCCGTGGGGTCCAAGAACAGTCTGTGGACTTTACTGTCATCTTTCCTTCCTAATTCAGTCTGGTTGGGTTGATCTGGTTTTGCCAAGTCAATCCTGCAAAGAAAAGAACAAGAAAACCTCAGTTCAGTATCTTGAGTCGGTTGCACTGGCAAATACAACCATTTTAACAATAAAGTTTGAACACAGTGTGAAATGTGAATAAAACCAGAATACAGCTGACCTAAAACTAGGCTTTCAGAAATAAAGATTTTGAGGGGTACACCACTCTGTGAAAGACTGCATGGGCAGCAATTTGGGATTCATCATATAAAATGTATCTTTTACAGATTCAGAGGAATGTCTGCACCAAAATAAAACCCAATATTAAATGACCGTGTGCTGTAGGCCACAGAGCAGCATGAGCTCAGGAACACTTCTGAAAATCATTTTAAGTGAACATATGTCCTGCTGCATCCACAAGTGCAAGTTAAAACCCTACTGTGTAAATAAATAAATAAATAAATATATATGCTGTTGCCTTCTTTAGATTCAAGCTCATTTAAGACAAGCTGAGGTAAAGTGGAAAACTGCTGTGTATTTTGACTAATCAAATATATTCTTTTTGTAAATCACAAGCACCACATGGTCTGGTCTGAAGAGGAAAAGCACAAAATTCCACCTCTATGGTATGTGGGTGCAATAGAACATATGACAGGCATCTTCCCTCCATGAACATATTGTGAATGCTAAACAATTCAGATGGGAAAACATTTTGAGCTGAGCATGAGCTGCTCCCCCACACTAGCACAGCGTTGTTAAAAGAAAAGGTAAACAGCACTGTAGTAAACACGTCCCCGTTCCAACAAATGGAAAATGAAACTACATCTCCATGTTTTTGGGAGCAAGAGTGTTTTTCAGACGTCGCAGCAGACAATGTTTAACAATAGCGGGGCCATTTAATCAAGGTCAAGAGCCCTGTTATCAAAACCTAACCAGATCAATCAAACTAGTGCATACAAATAGCAGTGAACTGTATGTGACAGTGCTATTTGCCTCAGCAGGGTGTCCTTTCCCAGACTCATGCACAGCTGATTGTTGCAGACAGCCAGATGGTTTATCTTCTCAGGCGGGGTAAAATCAATCCTCTGCTTGTTGAATATCGGCTTCTCTTCTTCAAGTCTCACGTTGACGAAGCCTAAAGTTGAGAGAATAAATGTCTGTATCAGTCAAATATCCCCTACTGCATTCTGGCACGTAGAAAAAGGCGACCTACCTGAATGGGTTATCCCGATGTTGGTGGTTGACAGGCGGCTGTGCTGTGACGCACTTTGCCTGATGTTTTGAGAGTCCTCATACTCGTCGAGAATTGAAGCCATGGTTAAATGTGCCTTAGGGAACTTATTGAATGAATTCAAAATACAGGAGAGTAGCCAATCCTAAAGCGACATGGGCTGGGAAACAAAGACTGCTAGCAGTTAGCTAGCTATCACAAATTTACCCGCTAAAGCCTCAGAAAAGTCTTTCCTTTCTCCGGCTAAGTCTTAATTGGGAACAAAAAAATCACAACACATGCTTTCATTCTGCAGCATTAACACACGAATAATGAAAATTCATACTATCATAACAGATAAGTTAGCTTCCGTGTACGGAACACAGGGTGGTGCGCGATAATCAGGTGACACATGGAATCATGTGACCATTTTTGGGTGCAGTGCTATTTTTTAAACGCCATGGGGCGGAGTTCACTCAAAAGTGGACAAATAAATCCTGAGCGCTTCAGTCACATAAATGTCCCTCAATAACACATTGTTCAAGAATCAGATATTATTTATTTTTAAGTCCTTGAATGTAAATAATTTGTATATAATAATTTACCCCTATTACTATCTATCTATCTATCTATCTATCTATCTATCTATCTATCTATCTATCTATCTATCTATCTATCTATCTATCTATCTATCTATCTATCTATCTATCTATCTATCTATCTATCTATCTATCTATCTATCTATCTAAGTTGTTGTTATTCTTTTGTCATTGGGAGTGTCTATGCAAATGGTTGTCTGCCCTATAGGCACCACCCCACACAAGTTGCTCTTCAGTCATACTTCTGCAGTCAGTCTGGTGGTATGTGTGAGAGGGATAGGAGCATGTCAGTATCTAGTGTCACTGACAGCAGGACGGAGGAGAGTTTGCATTCAGAGGTTTAATGTTCTGCTCGACATGCCACCCCACATGGATTACTTCTACCACGAGTCCCGAGTCCCATCCGCGTGCGGTCTGACCCGGGAGGATGAGCTCGATCCCGGTGCCATCAGCTGTATGCTGGTCGGAGACGGAGAAGTCGGGAAGACCAGCATGATCGTCAGCTACACTTCCAACGGATATCCGACAGAGTACAAACAGACAGGCTTTGATGTCTTCTCCGGTGAGTGGTTTGAGTGTTTATAACAGCATCGATTTATATTAGGTGGCAAGTTGCGTTAAAAGTGGAGTGGTGTGAAGTTGCATGTTTTGATTTTTGAACAGGTTGCGGTATTTGTAATATTTCTGCTATGGAATGAAGCAAACAGAAACTGACTGATTCCTGTGTTTTCTGGCAGGTCAGGTCCAAATAAACGGATCTCCAGTCAAAGTTCAGCTTGTGGACACTGCTGGCCAGGTATGAATATTTGTATCTGTGTTCTTATGCTGAATCAATAGTTTCATTTAAGGCTTACACAAAATAAATAATATCAAATGCCAACTGGTGATCCATATTTTCTACATTTAATGATGTGAGCAACAAAAGTACAGACTGTCACATCCTTGCTTAACCCACTGTGTGACTCAACAGGATTTCAAGCTGAATGTTAATGGCTTATCTGGTTTTAGTGACTCAGATGCTTTCACTCGTTCCTCCAACATGTCTATGCACACGTCGATCAACATTAACCCTCGCTTTGTCTCCACGCAGGAAGAGTTTGATGAATTCCGGGCTATGTCCTACTCCCACACGGATGTCTTCCTCCTGTGCTTCAGCATGGTCAACCCCACCTCATTTCACAATATCACCAAGAAGTGGGTACCAGAGATCCGTGCCAATAACCCTTCTGCTCCCATCGTTCTCGTTGGGACTCAGTCTGACCTGCTGCTGGACGTGAACGTCCTCATCAACCTGGACCAATTGAATGTCAAGCCGGTGCTGAGCTCCCGGGCCCGGAGCATGGCAGAGAAGATCAGGGCCACGGACTACATAGAGTGCTCGTCGCTCACGCAGAAGAACTTAAAGGAGGCTTTTGATTCCGCCATCTTCGCTGCCGTAAAGAAGAAAACGCGCAAGAGCAAGAAGAGGAGGTTTTCTGACAGGCGCACCAAAGCTTTCTCCAGGTGTAGCTGGAAGAAGCTCTTCTGCTTCATCTGAACTCTTTGATCGTCAACCCTGTGGGTTGTGGGCAAAACCATTTTATTTATTTAATTATCTTACTTTCACTTTAATCACATATTCAATATGTGGCCAGTGTGGCACTCTTTCCTTTTTAAATATTTGGCTTATTATCTGTGGGATGCCAAATGGGGAAACAAAGACATGAACGCAGTGAGCTAACATCAGCAGTGACTGCAGGAGAGGATTTTAGGTCATTCTCAGATTGACCCAGGACAACAGTGCTGTTTACATTACATTTACATGTTTGATTTGGTTCACGTATGCTGCTACATGACAGAGTAGGACAGTGAGCTTACACTTCACTGTCAGAGAGATGAACAAATCCGCGTTAACACAGCCCCAGAGAGAAAAGGCCAGGGCCTCATGTAAAGCTGTGAATTTGCATGGTGTGCTGCCTTTAACGTAGGCGAGCAAGAGAGAGCGAGAGGAACAGAAAGTGTCGGGACTGTGTTTGAGCAGATGGGCGTTAGCCACTTCACTGTTGTGTTCCTACTGCCTGACTGCACCAGCAATTTATATGCAGCAGCTGTGAGTTCACGTGTCAGTGCGAGCTGCCGCATTCTTACCTGTGTGCAAAGCCTCCCTGACTGGTTTTGTGTTGCTATTTTCTCTGTTCTCCAAGTAGGTCAGCTGTCAGTCTGATCAGGCCAGATATTTATTTCCTAATCATTGTTTTAATTGGTGATTGATAAAGAAAACACAGCAGGAGGTTTTGCTTGTGACAAATCAGAAACAAATGTATTATGCTGAGGAACTAGTTTAAATATCTTCTCGTCTGAGCTGAAAGGTTGCAGGAGAGCAGTGACCTTTGCCCTCCCATCAATCTGCATCTGTAAAAGCAAGCACTGCAGGGATCCTGGCTTCCACCCTGCAGACTGTCCTACCACCACCATCTCCAGCCTGGCTTTCTTATTCGCTCCTCTTTGTTTGTATGCTCAGTACACTCCTTATTTCTTCAGAAGCCCTGTGTGTACAGGTAGAGGTTGCTAAACAGCCTCTGTGTGAATCTAAGTGTAAGGCAGTACACTTAAAAAACAGCTGTGTAAGAATGAAAATCATATTTGCATTCCAGTGTTTTAATATCTGGTGCATATAGACTTGTATATATAAGGTTATGCTTCTTGTGGAAGTCAACTTAATGTTTAATGTTTAATGTTCTGTTTGTTAAAACAGGTCTTTTTTTGTCACATGTATGTTTATGAAATATTACATGAGGCACGAGTTTTAAAAGGGATTAATGTACTCTGCAGATTTGTTATATTTTGTATAATTGTCATTAATCTCAACCATCTTCTGCTCTAAGTTGTGTGTCTTTTATATGGTGGAGTGATGTGATGCAAATAAATGAAGCTCAACTCGTATCTTCTCGGGTTTTAAAAAGCACAATTTACAACCACTCATGACAGCTGACGGGAAGGAAAACTTTTGTAAGAAGCCGTGGAACTAATACGCACCGTTCTCCGTAGGGTGCCTGGAAGGTCCTCGGCGCCACACTGGGTAGTTTTCCTGAACCACTTTCAACCCAAACATATGATAAACAACCTCTGGCCTCCAGCAGTGCCTCGGTTCAATCAGGTCTAATGCAATCCGCGTGACTGTTAATGGGGTTTGGCACTGCCATGCTGTGACTGATTGCCACATCTGATTGGGCCTTTTCTAAAGTGCTGCAGACATGGGAGAGTGATTGAATCAAATCTACTGACTGAGAATAAACAGTAGCAGTGGACTGGCTCATCGCAGCAATAGAGTACAGAACATTGATTATGAATTTAAGCTTTTGTCTGAAAAAAATCTCTTATACTTGCTTTTAGCCTGAGCTACGGGAGTTTTGTCGAGCAAACTGAGGTGAACGTGTCAGGGAAAGCAGAGAGGGGACCCGACAGCTCACTAACGAGTGAGAGGACAAAAAACATGCACACAGGCCCCAGTACATTAGAAATCTGTTTGCCATTAGTCAGTGAGCAGTCCATCATGTGATAATGTGTCAAGGTTCTGTTTTAACGTCTGTTATTGATAGGGTAGCACAGGACATCTTACTCTCGGTCTGCTGACCTCGTGTGGTGGAGGGGTCACAGAAGGGAACTGGTGTTTCGTAATTTGACAGCACAACAGAAGCACTTTCACAAGTGACCTCGCTGAGAACAGTCACAGCAGTGCATAGAAAGTATATACGATTAAAGCTGCTTCAACAATGGTCAAAATGATGGTGCTTTTCAGTGGCAGACACGCAAAGCATTATCATCCAGTTCAGTTCTCTCAAGTTCCACAGATGTTTTAAGACGCCTCCCACAGCAGCTAGAGTTAGCAGCTGCTGGCAAAAATAGCAGAGGGTTTAAATAGTGTGTCCAGAGACATTGTAAGGAGTTCTAGAAGGACAGGAATAACTGGCATATAATGAGAGGTGTGAGCAAAACATTCAGAGAACTGGTCCGTAAGAATCAAAAGCCTTACTTCATTCAAATTTGGCCAATCTCACATTCGGGGTCATTATCTCATGCACCTCTGGACTGTTTTCAGTGCGACTGTTATTATTAAATCTCTGTAATTATTAAATCCTCCTCCAGTGTGTCAAAACTGCAATCATTGCAACCTGATTTTCATTTTCAGGAAGTGGGTGAAATTGCAGGGAGGCAAATCTGGTGGTCAGCAGAGATTATGTTGATATATGCAAAGAAAAAAAGGGGCAGACAAAATTGTGGACTGTACAAATATCTTATGACTTGTGAATGAGAAACAAGATTTTTGTCTTTAATGTTCTTCAGAGGTGTTATACATGATTTTTGGAAGTGAGCTCAGATGGTTTCCTTTGCATGTTCTCCCTCAAGCACTTCAGGATATTAGTGTAGAAGTCCGTGCTGACAGTCCACTGTCAGTCGAGCTCTTCACCTGATGGGCTGCTTTGGAGATCGCAGACTCTTCAAATAAAAACTGCTCAGTTATAACCAGACAGCTGGTTCTCATCGCTGGCGATTATCCTTCATGTGGAATTTCTGGTCAGTTTGAAGCAGAGGTTCATACTGCCTCTCTCTTAAGACAGAGCTTTGCGATCACACCTTGTGAATTAGAAATGCAGATGCACTGGGGTCCATAAAGTCTTCTGCAACACCTCAATACAAACTGGCACTATAATATCAGAGATCTGTGATGCTTCAAGCACTTAGTTCATAGCATACCTAATGGAAAGGAATTCCAGCGATAAGCAGTAGGCTAGATATTTATCAGTTGTCTGTGAGTTGAGTCATCTGTTCCATGGTGTCGAATACACAATGACAATACAAAGCTTCTTAGTGAAGCCAGGGGGGTTAGGGCTTTTGTTATGTCTGTCTGTGTTAGTTAGTTAGTTAGTTAGTTTGTTAACAATATTACAGCAAAGCTACCATTCCGATTCATACCAAATTTGAACGAAAGTTGGCCAGTGACCCCTAGATCACCTGATTAAATTTTTGCCATGATTGGGTCAAGGTCAGAGGTCAAGTTTTTCTGAAAAGCTTGTAAACGCAAAAACTGGAGAACGATGTCACCTAGGATGTTCAAATTCACACCACAGATGAGTTCGAATCTCAGCAACCTTGACCTCAAGGTGAAGGTCAAAGGGAAATTATGGGTCTGGATAACAGGACCTATGTGTTATCTCAGTGATGAGATGGGCAACGTTTAAATCAGATAAAACATCTGCCGGGGGCAGGGTTTGTTATTGCACCACTTGTTTGTTAAGTTTTACTTATAGAAGTATATTCTTCATGAAAAGTAAGGATTACTGGATGATAATCCTGGGAGAAAATGGACAGAAGTTGAAAAAGTGAATCCGAAGCCTAGAAAAGGCCATATGCAGAATGAGTAATGTTCCTAATTTGAGGGTTATCTTAATATCCACCTATGCTAACATCTGTTTTTTGTTTGTTTTTGTTTTGTTTTTTTTGCTTCATTACTGGATTTATTCAAGTACATCAGGATAGACTGTTTATCCTTTTTTTTTTCTCTTTTTAAAATTTATTTTTTTTAAATCAGCAACATTAACTCTTTTTTCCTGTGCCGCTCCTCTCTCGTGGAAACATTTCTCGTGGAAACGTTTTAGACCTCCGACGGAGATTAAGCCAGGCTCCTTTGCCGGGGCTTGATCCTCAGATGTAGCCCCAGAAAGTTTCGGGGGATGTATCCTTCACGGTCACCACATCGTGCCCACTACCATTCAGTTTCCACCTCATCCTCCCATCTCAGCACCGTCATGCAGTCACCCTCACTGAATCCAAGCTCGTCGTCACTCTGAGAGTCATAGTCCCACAGGGCGTACACCACACCAAGGTTCATCACACCCATGTTCTCCTGAACACCATAGAGGAACTGGGAACACTGGGCGTGTCCATCTTCCATCTCCTCGCACTTGTCAGCAGCTGTTTGCATGTCACTGTATGTTGTGGCAAATACAGCGGCCCCAGACTCGACAAGGAACTTACAGATCTGAACATTGTTACAGGACGCGGCGCAGTGAAGGGGCGTCCAGCCGTCACTGTCAGCAGCGTTAACATTGACACCAAACTGAACCAAAAACTTGACAATCTTAGTGTGGCCAGTACAGACAGCATTGTGCAGTGCTGTGATGCCCTCGTCGTTCGGCATACTAGGGTCCTCCACATCGTAGATAACCCTCTAGAGAAGGTCGTACTCGCCCTCCAGAGATGAGTCCAGCAGCAGGGCCAAAGGATTGAACTTGACCCGCAAATTGTGGTTGGTCTGCTCTGAGCCAGCTTTACGGAGGATGGATTTCTTACCCAACGACACTGTGACCTGTCCCGTGACCTCTGGTGGCTGCAGGTTAACGGCATCACCTCCCTGCTCCAAATCCCCACAGCTGGGATAAGATGGGGGCGGGTAAGGAGGGAACTCCTCTAGAAACTGTTCCTGGTGAGCTAAGGTTGATGGACACACTTCTTCCTCCTTCTCCTTGTCTTCCAGTGGGTGTGGCATGGAGTGGCAGGAAGTGGGGTCAGAGATGCGTGAGCGAGGGGGTAGTGGGGGCGGGGTCAAACTTTCCTCAGGGCTCTCAGTGAGTGGCTCTTTCAACCCAGGTTCACTTTCGTTCTCAGCCCTGGCTACTACATCTGTGCCACCCATCCTGTCCTCATGGACTGTGGGTTGTATATACATCCCTGCTGTACCAACTGTCTCCATGGGGATGGTTTCCATGGCAGCCAGAGTGGTTTTTCTGGTAGAGCAGTTTCTGGATGTTCGGTCCTGCTGGGCCTTCAGGCTCTGTGATTGAGTTGCGTTTCTTCAGGGGGACTGTTTATCCTTTAATTATTTCATTTAGGTGTCCACTCTACAGTGCATTCAACTGTCGCTCATTGCTTTAAAGCTGCAAGCTTTGACTTATTTCATTTATTATGAATTATTTCATTTCTTAGCTTATGATACATCTATGATACTGTAAGACTGAGCAAGCTGCTAAGGAGGAGCCCACAGAGCCACCACTGGCGAACCTGTGCTTTAATCATTGCATGTAATAATGAGATCTGTGTTATGCTCTGAGGATGAGAGACAAAAGGAAGGCATGAGACTGAATGGCAACATTGTAAGACATTGTGATGGGAAGGGCCTGCTTTGACTGTCTTCTCTGGTGCTGGCTCGAGATGATGCTGCTCACAGGCCAGATACTTTGAGTTTTTCTTTTCATTCACCTCTTTTTATACCCCACTCTGCACTGAATCATTAGTTATTATTAATCTCTGGCTCTCTTCCACAGGAGGTCTCTCGTCCCATCTCTCTACCCTCACCCCCAACTGGTCGCAGCAGATGGCTGCCCCTCTCTGAGCCTGATTCTGCTGGTTTCTTCCTGTTAAAAGGGATATTTTCCTTCCCACTGTCGCCAAATGCTTGCTCATAGGGGGTCGGTTTGACTGTTGGGTTTTCAAGCTGAATGACTTAAAATTAAAATAAAATTGAATTGCGTTGCGTTGCTTGTATGTTTCTCTCAGGAGTTGGCGGAGACCTAAAAGGAGAGCTAAGGTTGGCCTTAAATCTGTCACATGGGCACACAGCTGTCTGCTTTAGAGGTTAAAAGCAGTCGTTTCCTAAAAGACAGATTACTGATGTTATGGTTATTACTGATATCCTAATATTTCTGGTGTTCTGGCTTTACTGTACAGCATGTGTGTTATCAAAAAGTGTGTGTGTGTGTGTGTGTGTGTGTGTGTGTGTGTGTGTGTGTGTGAAGGTCAGAAGCACAACGGGTTTTAACATCTTGAAAGATAGCAGACCTGGGTCAAGGCAGGCCACGAGACTCTTCTGAGAAACACACTTGAATGTCCCGTGCCATTTATCACTGAAATTACTTTCCAGTCATTCATTAAAAGAGAAAGATGCTCTGCAAGGTCCTACACTACAGTACAAAAAAAATCTATGAAAAATTACTTTTATATACACAGAAACATGTACAGGTTGTGTAGTAATACGGCACTTATTGCACAATCATCAAGGCCATGCCGGACTGGTTTTAGGTTCCCAGGAGATCATTGAACTGTACCCTTCTCCTCCTCCTCCCTCCTGTCTCTTTTCATGGTTAGTCATCTTTTTCTCATCCTGTCAGTGAGGGCTGGTCCGCCTCCCAGGATCCCCTGCTTTTAGCAGTTGTGTAAAGAGTAGTCAACCAGCTTTTCCTCTGGCTCTGGGCCAGTTTCACTCATGTTGGGTTTCACTGTAGTCAAAGACTGGCAAGGAGGCCTGGGAATCAGCAGGTGCACCGACAGGTCTGCCTAGCTGGGGACAAAGACTATTGGCTCACCACTGCTGTTCCTCGGTCATCCAAATTGGCAGTTTGAACTTGGCAGCAGTCATAGTTTCTCTTTCACACAGACAGAAAACAGCCTGTTGTGTTTTTTTTTTTTTTTTTGCTCTTGTTATCGTTGTCTGTGCTCTAAATTTTGTGTGCGTGGTATTATGACTGGGTTTCAGCATTCTTAAACCCAACATCGCTAAAATACATCACTATAAAATGTTTAAATTGCTAAACTAATCATTGCTTTCAGTGCAATTTGCATATCGATGTGATTTGTGCAGCAAAAACAATCTGTCAGTCACATTTAGTGTGCAGGATTGTAGATTGGAAAAAAAAAAAACTGCCGGTTTCGATGTCAAGCAAAGCCAATAAGAAATGTCCTGGTTCCTGGCTGTGGCTGTGCCTGGAGGCAACAACGATAATTTCTGTCCCACAATCAACGGCATAAGTTCTCCTTCTTGCATCTGCAGGGCTCAATATTGTTGTTGAGCAGTTGAGTAATACACAGGGAGAATAATATATCACACCCTGACACGTGAGCCATAGATCCCGTTGCATTTTATTGTCCTTTCCAAGGGCTTGAACGATACATAAGCCATTCGGCTCGTTGTCAGATGCAGGTCTTTCTTTCTGTGCATGGTAAGTTTTTAAACCTGCAAGTGAATCTGCAGCCATAGAGAGCGACAAAATGACTTCAGAGTGACCATCAGCAATCACACGTGATCAAAGGAGGGATAAAGGCACACGCTGCTTTTGAGATGAGATGATTAGCACTTCAAATGGGCCTCATCTCATGACTCATTATTACCACCAACGACCCTAAAACACCCAGACACTATCAGTCCTTCACAGCTCAGGACAACAAGAGGACACTAAAGTTGTTTTGTTTTGTTTTTTTTGTAGTGTAAAAGGACAAAGGCCAGCATGCAACGTGATGCTGTTTATTCACTGAATCCACAGCCATGTTGTGGCATTTATTATTTATCATTATTACGCCAAAGGGATTATCTCGACTCATAGTAAATGTTCATAATAAGAACAAAAACTACAGCAGATATATGGCACCAAACTGCAGTGCTTACATGAAAACATGGTATAAAAATGAATTCAGAGATGAATAATTAATACTGCAATAAGCAGAGCACACGTTTTACGAATTTATGTGAGTCGTCTCTTGTTGTGCTCTTAAAATAACACATCCTATTATTGTTAAATCCTTTAATTTAAAAAAAAATATTTGTGTGTGTGTGTGTGTTAGAGTTGCAAGAATAAAAATATCAGCAATTCTGCACTGATTATCCAAAAAATGTGCCAAAGGGATTATCTTCATATAATACTCAGCTACAGGCAAAAACAATCTGACTAAACTGTGACTCACATATGGTACAAGTGTCATTTTCATGGTTTCTTTGATCAGAGTGAGTAATCGCTCGCAGTATAGCAAACCAGGGAACTCTTCACTTTAGTAACTTGAATAACCTCCTTCAGCAGCAACAACAGAGTCAGAGGTTTTCTGTCCTTGCTTATCACAAACATTCACTCAGTAAAACAACAAAGTCATTCACACAGTGAAACATGCCCTTTCAGCAAAAGATAATAAATAATTATCAATACGAAGGGCAGTTTTTATAGAATTTTGAATTCAGTGTTTGTGCAGTGATTGCCAGGCATGTGGTATAAAGAAGCCTCTGATGCTCCTTCCACCATGCTTAACAGTTCTGTCCACAGGAAATTTCCCCAAAAGTGCTGTGGAGCATTTAAGTCAGGGGTGGGAAATTAATTTTTCCAAGGAGCCACATGAGAAACTGGGACGGTTGTGGAGGGCCACATGAATAAGCTTATAAAGAGATCAAATTAATATTGATCAGAAATGAGTTCCGCTTATCGGTGCGACCTGCCACAATCGTCCCAGTTTCTCATGTGGCTCCTTGGAAAAATTTCCCACCCCTGACTTAAGTTTTTGTTGTGTTTTGCACACTTGAAACATGCTAAAATGTGTTTTTGTCAGTTTTTGGGAGCAGTGCTTTCTCCTTTCATTTGCAAATTTTTTTTTTCATCATTTTTCTTTTATTGGACAAACGAACAGATGACCAGTATAAAGATTTTTACAGAAGGCCCGGTCTTAGTGAAGCCACAGTCCTGCCCTTTTTTTTATAGACACACTGTCTTGCTGTGGACTCATGAACATTCAGTTCTAGCTTGTTTAGCATTTTCCAGTTTGTTGCATTGCTTTAATGCTTCTTTGAAGAGCCTCTTAAAATTGATGCAATGGACGCATGGTTTCCACCAACTGGTTTTTCTTGCGATAGGAGACTTAGTAACCAGAATGTTCATGCCTTTATATGCAGGGAGGGTCACACTTCACAAAACATGTGTCAAAACTCATCTACTTACCTGGAATTCCTAAATCCAAGTTTGTTTTTTTTGAAAAGTTGTTGGCTCAGAAGTTCAGTTCAGGCTTTTTCCAGCCTGTTTTCAGAGTGATCACTCAGTGTGAACAACCAACAGATCAATGGTATGAGTCCAAAGTTTGTATGTTATTAGGCCCCGTTTACATGAGAAAGTTTCAGATGAAAACGGGGGGTCTGGAGGCATGAGGGACACAAAATCACATATTCCACAAAATAATTCAGTACAAGTTTTAAAAAAAACGTTCTGTATTGTTAAAAAAAAAATGCTTATACTACATATGGGTGGGAACTATTTAGTCTTGTTTCAGTCAAAACAAGCATATTGTATCTAATATACTTTACTTCTTCCCATGTTACTTTTGGGCTAGTAGGAACTAGCCCAAAAGCACTGGGACATGTTATCTAAATCTTCAGTGAAACCACGACTTCTCTTCATAACAACACACTGTTCCCACAAACATTGAGAAATATGAGTCAGTCCACATGTGAAGTGCTACCAAAACCAAACCAACTTAAATGAAGATTAAACCACATTTTATGAATAATCAACAATTAATCCTTGTAATTCCAAATGGCTCACAAACTTTTCCCCAGTGGGTACACATTGAATACTGATATCAAAAAAGCATCCTATTTTGTAAATTCTTAATGATTTGATTATCTGTGCATAAAACGTGTGTTTGTTGTATGTGAAATCAGCTTTCAGTGTCTAAACTTGCATCTGTGATGAAATCTAAATGTATTTGAATAAAAAAATCTTATAAACATTTCCTCTGTGTTCTGAATAGAGGCTGGGAATAAGTGATCTTAACACCCTCCTGCCAATTTGAATGAAGAGTCAGCGGCTGTCTGTGGTGAAAAGGATTTAACGTCTCGCTCGGGGACTGTGGGCAGTGAAACAAGCATCGTTATCAACTGTGAAATACACAGCGGATGTGTATTAAACCAGCCATTAAGGTGTGTGGGGAAGTTTAATTTCCCAAATTTTGTGGCTAATTTAAAGAAAAGAATTTATTGGCAAAATGAGAGTGATGGCAGTGTGTACCCCAGCAGAAGCCTAGGAACCACTGTAGATCTTGTCAGTATATTATACCATATGGTGAAACCTCAATGGGCATAGTGATACAAGTAAATGGCTCCAACACAAGTTTTGTTTTCATGTTGTTTATCGAGCTGCATCTTAATCTGTAGCAAACATGTAGACGAGACAGGCGGATAACTAGAGGTCGGAATATGTCAGTGTTTTAGATTCAAATCTTTGAAAAGTGACAGTTAGCTTTTGGAGGGAATATGATAGTCATTTGCATACGGGAAGCAGGCAATTTCATTGGCTGTCAGCCTGTGAACTGGGTGTGTCCGTGTCTGGGAATCAAGGGGGTGAGGTGTTCTCACAGTGGCGTTGGGGGATGAGGCGAGGAGGGAGGCAAGGGGGTGTTGTGACATCCACACAGCACATATGATGGCAGTCAAGCAAGTAAGAGCATGATGGAAGTCAACACAACCCTCGTTGTACCAAGTCTCCTCTTTTACATGTGTATTAATTTGCACACACACATACAGGGATCACTATATGCAGATATGCAAAAATGCAAGAATATAAATAAACAGAAAAAACATATAGGCAATCCTACATGCAAACACTCATATCCACACTGTCCCCACACTAGGAAAGACGGGTTTGCCAAGACATGATGTGGTCTAGTAGGTCAATGACAATAGATAAATAGATTGTGTGTTTCGGTCACCTTTCTGTGAGAGCAATATGCTGTGTCTGGACTTGTTCAGTAGAGAGTGACTGATTACTCACAGCAAAGTAAATCGGCTTACTCAGGCTGTTTGTGTCACCACCATCACGGGAGTGTGCCTACGTGTTCAGGGCATTTTTACCATGAAGGAAAAAAGACGCACGTTTACATTAGTGTTACGAAACAGTATGAAATGTTTCTTTCTTCTCATCTTTTGGGGGGGGTGGGGCTAATCAGCTGCTGTAGGCTTAGCTTTTAACAAAATTTTGGAATTAAAATAGTAAGACTAAAGGTACATTTTATACTCCTTAAGAGTTGAGTTTTTTTGTTTTGTTTTGATTTTTAACTAAACATTGCCTCAGTTATAGACTGTTACATTTTGTTGCCTTCTAAATGCCATCACCGGTGCTACAAACTGCAGTTCCTGGAATGGCCAAAAGTGAGCCAGTTTAACAGAAGAAATAAACAATTTTTACAGCCTAAAAATGTTTTGGTCTCTGGGGCTAATTTACCTTGTTGATTCATAACTCACTTAAATGGGTTTTTTTTTTTTTGCCTCATTAAAGTGTGGCCACATTTGGTTGTAGTCAGCAGGCTTTGACATATACTATAACTTGGTCCCAACTCGTATACGTATTGTTGAATGAAATTCTAGCACTTGCGCTCATTAGCATTATCTGTTCCTGTGTGATGCACCCATACAGCCCAGCACCTTGCTAACCCATCTGGTAACTTTGTACTCCACACCCTCCTACTGTATTGTTTAAATGTGATCACATCTCGTTACCAAAAAAGAACAAAAAAACAAGACGACAACACCTGTGATGGAAAATCAAGACATCAAAACAGTTCACAAACCAGTGGGTAATGTCATAGTGACTTATCAATATAATCAAGACTGTACCAAAGGTAACTGATTCTATCATTTTCTTATTTATACCTAATTTACTCTGTAAATATTTTTCTTATTCCTTGTTTTGTATATCTTGGTCTTGTTGTGTTCTTATTCTTGTTGGCTTTTAACCAGGACCTGACTGCAAATTACATGTGTTGGAATGACAATAAAAAGCCCTGAATCCTTGAAGAGAGTAAAAAGTAAATTTTAAGCAATTTTCTTCTTTGAAATCTGAAAGCGTGGGAGTATAATGTAGCCAAAAATGTACACAAAAATAGAATAGGAGAGGATATAATAGGGGAAATATTAATGTATTTTAATGCATTAAAAAGCCCACTGAAAGGGAAAGCAACTCAAGTAAATACAGTGCCATGAAGAAGTCCCCCCAAAAATTTTTTTTCCAATCATCAAACAAATTTTAATATTAGACAATGATAATGCAGTTTTTAAATAATGATTCCATTTATTAAAGGAAGAAGTTACCCAAACCTAAGTGGGCCTGTGTGAAAAAGCAATTGCCCCCTAAACCTAATAACTGGTTGTGCCACCCTTTGAAGCAAGAACTGCAATCAGACATTTCTGTGAAGACATTTTGGCCCACTCTTTTTTGCAGATATGTTTTAATTCAGTCACAATGGAGGGTTTTAGAACATGAGCGGCCTGTTCAAGGTCATCTCAATCAAATTTACATCCTGACTGTGACTAGGCCACTCCCAAACCCTTAATTTTTATTTTCTAGCCAGTCAGAGGTGGACTTGGTATGTTTGGGATCATTGTCCTGATGTAAGTGAGCTTGAGCTTTGTGGCACAAACTGACATTCTCCTTCAGGATTTTCTGGTAGAGAGAATTCATACTTCTATCAATTATGGCAAGTCATCCAGGTCCTAAAGCAGCAAAGCATCCCCAGACCATCACACGTATGCCAGATGTAACAGGACACAAACCTTCCAAAAATGTAAACTTTGTCTCGTTAGTCCACAGAATATTTTCTCAGATGTCTTGGGAATCATCAAGATGATTTTTGGCAAATGTGAGATGAGCCTTTGTGTGTGTGCCTTTTTGGTCAGTAGTGGTTTTCTCCTTGGGACACTCCCATGAATGCCATTTTTGCCCAGTCTCTTTCTTATTTTTGATTCATGAGCTCTGACTTGAGTCAAGTGAGGCCTGCAGTTATTTAGATGTTGTTCTGGGTTCTTTGGTGACCTCCTGGATAAACTGTTGATGTGCTCTTGAGAGTCATTTTAAGATGAGCTTTTGGTTATTGTAAGCACAGCCGTACAATGAAATTGGAATTACTGCTGAGCTTGGTGTATGCAAGCATAAGCAGTCATACTATTGGAATAAAAGAGTAATAAAAAATAATTTGTTCTATCATAAATAAAAACAATAAATAAGTAAATAAATAGGTAATAATCCTATTGATAGCAGCTTGAATAATGGGATTGGTAGGCAGCGTAACAGATGGATATAATAGAGGTAATTTGATTATTGTACTTTGTACTTAAGGAAGATCAGTTTATTGTGGGTATTGAGTAGCCTGGTGGCCCATGGGACGAAGCTTCTATCTTATTTATAAGGATGTCAGGGATGATTGTATGAAGAGTGTTCTAAGTGAGGTCCCTGGGAGCTCTAAGTGGCTTAGAGTGGTGTGGAGGGAGTGGAAATGGCATCATCAGTGGCTCTGTTTGCTCTGTATGTAAACTGATGGGGATTGAAGTCAGGAGGACGGCAGCTTTTTGATATGTTGTGACACAAGCATCCCAAAGCATTTTGCAATCACTCCTCAGGTCAGCTCTGGCAAAGCTGTATAAGTGTTTGTCTCCTGACCTGACAGAAGAGTTGCAGGCTCTCAGAAGTGTCTGAATGTCACAAGTCATCCATAGATTTCAATTTGGATAAACACAGATGTGTTTATCAACCGAGACACTGTCCATACAGAACTTGATGTACATCCTTGATGTAGGTCCTGCAAATGGTGCAGCCAGGTCTCCGTGATGATTAACACGCACCAATTCTGAATGAAGGAGCTAGTTTCCAGCAATAGTTCCAGCTCATCAGTCTTGTGGACAATGGATCGGGTGTTTGTCAGAAAGATGCTGGGTGGCAGAGGTTTGAATGGTTGTTTAGCCACGCTAGCATGCCTGCCTGGCATCCCTGCTTTTGCCTGTGCTTCCTATGCCGCCTGCGGCAGTCTGGATATATTTGGTGGGATGTTATGAGTCCCCTGGAACTTGCTCGTAACTACTCCCTGACGCTGTAGTCTGATGTTCACAAGTTCTGTGTGAACTGCAAGTCTGCAAGCACAAAAAACATAGAACACAAACATACTATACCTCATCAGAGACCTTAGAGCTGCTTCATTTGTATGCTATGCCATCTTGTTTGATAGGCCAGCCCCTCCCAGGAAGGTTCACCAGTGGTCCAAGTTTTCTCCATTTGTGGATCGTGGTTCAATGGAGTCCCAAAGCCTTAGAAATGGCTTTGTGACCCTTTCCAGTCTGATAGATGTAGTGACTTTGTTTCCCAGCTGTTTCTTTAAATTGTGGCATGATGTGTTGCGTTTTGAGATCTTCTATCCTGCTTCGCTTTGTCAGATAGGCTTATTTAAGTGATTTCTTGATTCAACAGGTCTGGCAGTAATTTAGCCAGTCACATAGAGAAGATAATGTTCTGACATTGAAAAACAGTGTTAATTTATTTCATGTCAATGCAAGAGTAGTTATATAAAGCAGGCCTATCGACAGCTACTGTTTATGTCAAGAAAACAAGATGAAGTATAAGCTGTATTTTAACACTGACACAGACTTCCCCACAACATCTCACCAACTCCCTTAGCTGATGTGTTAACTGGGCTGGAATTATTACGTTTGATTTTTCAGGCTCTGTAAGTGGCAAGAAGTCATGAATTTCCTGCTAGCAAAGTTGTTTATATACATTCTTCCAGTCTTTTCAGACATACGAGTCTGTTGGGCCAGTGTGCATGTGTCATGTGTTGATGGTGACACAACAGAAACTTGCTGCGGGGCTTTCCAAGAACAATCTCATGAGACAGCCTTCGGGAAGAACATCTTCTTAGTGTTTTTACCAGAGACTGAGACTCACTTCAACAGCCAATAATGTTTTAGGATCATTTTAGTTAACATGATAATTTAGTTGTTTGCTGTCAAACAAATATTAATCTTTGTATTTCTTTTACTCAACAAGCTTCCAGTAGCTGCCTTTCTTCCATTTAACTCCTTGTTCACTGATCCTCTCTGTGTCTCATACCACTGATGTCACTTTGCGTGCCTTTGCAGTATGGTCACCGTGCGGGTATTTCAGAACGAGTGACGGAGTGTCTTCATAATTCTCATCTTTTGCAGCAGCTGATTACAGAGCAGGCATACCTATCAGCAGTACACTGTAATAGATACAGTGACGCATCTGTGCATGCCTATCTAGTATCACACATGAGGTGAAGAGGCCCATTATTACAGAGTGGTTTTAATATTAGGATGAATAACAGTTAGGACTCACACAAAAGTCAGGGATGGAAATCATCACTGAGCTTCAGAAGAAATAAAATACTATACATCGCCAAGGCCATACAACTTGGTAGGGTTGTTTGTAACCCACTTCTTATTTATTTTAAATTTATTGCCATAATATTGTATGCAAACCACAATAATTGTGTCTCAATGACTGGTCACAGACAGTGCAGCACCCCTGAAAGTGAAGAAATGGAGCAGCTGTCATTGTACAGTGATGGCGTATGACAGATGTGGGAGTAATGCAATGAGGAGGCATACACAATAGAAAGACAATCAAATCACTTATTTCCAGACCACTAAAAGCACAAACCTACCCAGTGGATTTGAATACGGAAGTTTAGGCCTGCCTTCATACACACGCACAGTATTACAGGCCTGTATGCACTCAAAACAATGGTTGGCTCTTTTCTATAGACAGAGAAAGAAAAAAAAAAGGCAAATGGATGTGTGTTTTAGCAGGTAGCTCCCTGCTGTCAGGCCCCCTGACAAACCTGTAAAGCAAGCTTGGCTTTCTTATCTTCTGCCAGCTGGTCTGACAAGAAGTTTGTCTCACTTACCTCACATGTACCAGGTGGCTGGGCAAGGGTGTGGCCTGACAAGAGCCATTTGTTTCCTTGTAGATTTTGAAACAATTACTTTTTCTTTTAAACTGTATGAATGGAAGAATAGAAACCTCAAAAGAAAGGAGCTTGGCTGTTCCTGTGCCAAAAGACTCAATCATCAGCTCATCGAGTACTGGAGGAGCAGGCAGTTTGACTCAAGTGATAAAAGTTTCAGTGAATACGTTCTGGCCGGCTCAGTCGAAAGAGGGCAACACTAGACTTTCCTGTCAAAGGAGGAAACTAATCTCTGAGCAAATAAGAGCTTAATATATATATATATATATATATATATATATATATATATATATATATATATATATATATATATATATATATGCATCACACACACATATATATATATATATACACACATATATATATATATATACACACACATATATATATATATATGCACACACATATACATATATATACACACATATATATACATATATATACACACATATATATATATACACACACATATATATATATATCACACATATATATATACACACACATATATATATATACACACATATATATATATATACACACACATATATATATATACACACATATATATATATACACACACATATATATATACACACATATATATATACACACATACATACATACATACATACATATATATATATATATATATATATATATATATATATATATATATATATATATATATATATATATATATATATATATATATATATATATACATACATACATATATACACTACTATACATACAGGTAACACTACACATATACATATACTATATATGATATATATATATATATATATATATATATATATATATATATATATATATATATATATATATATATATATATATATATATATATATATACATACATACATACATACATACACTGCTATAATAAAGGGAACACTCAAATAACACATCCTAGATCTGAATGAATGAAATATTCTCATTGAATACTTTGTTCTGTACAAAGTTGAATGTGCTGACAACAAAATCACATAAAAATCATCAATGGCAATCAAATTTAGTAACCAATGGAGGCCTGGATTTGGAGTCACACACTAAATTAAAGTGGAAAAACACACTACAGACTGATCCAACTTTGATGTAATGTCCTTAAAACAAGTCAAAATGAGGCTCAGTATTGTGTGTGGCCTCCACGTGCCTGTATGACCTCCCTACAACGCCTGGGCCTGCTCCTGCTCCTGATGAGGTGACGGATGGTCTCCTGAGGGATCTCCTCCCAGACCTGGACTAAAGCATCCACCAACTCCTGGACAGTCTGTGGTGCAACGTGACGTTGGTGGATGGAGCGAGACATGATGTCCCAGATGTGCTCAGTCGGATTCAGGTCTGGGGAAAGGGCGGGCCAGTCCATAGCTTCAATGCCTTCATCTTGCAGGAACTGCTGACACACTCCAGCCACATGAGGTCTAGCATTGTCCTGCATTAGGAGGAACCCAACCGCACCAACATATGGTCTCACAAGGGGTCTGAGGCTCTCATCTCGGTACCTAATGGCAGTCATGCTACCTCTGGCGAGCACATGGAGGGCTGTGAGGCCCTCCAAAGAAATGCCACCCCACACCATTACTGACCCACTGCCAAACCGGTCATGCTGAAGGATGTTGCAGGCAGCAGATCGCTCTCCACGGTGTCTCCAGACTCTGTCACATCTGTCACATGTGCTCAGTGTGAACCTGCTTTCATCTGTGAAGAGCACAGGGCGCCAGTGGCGATTTTGCCAATCCTGGTGTTCTCTGGCAAATGCCAAGCGTCCTGCATGGTGTTGGGCTGTGAGCACAACCCCCATCTGTGGACGTCGGCCCTCATACCATCCTCATGGAGTCGGTTTCTAACCATTTGTGCAGACACATGCACATTTGTGGCCTGCTGGAGGTAATTTTGCAGGGCTCTGGCAGTGCTCCTCCTGTTCCTCCTTGCACAAAGGCGGAGGTAGCGGTCCTGCTGCTGGGTTGTTGGCCTCCTACGGCCTCCTCCACGTCTCCTGGTGTGCTGGCCTGTCTCCTGGTAGCGCCTCCAGCCTCTGCACACTACGCTGACAGACACAGCAAACATTCTTGCCACAGCTCGCATTGATGTGCCATCCTGGATGAGCTGCACTACCTGAGCCACTTGTGTGGGTTGTAGAGTCCATGTGAAAGTACCACCAACATTCAAAAGTGACCAAAACATCAGCCAGAAAGCATAGGTACTGAGAAGTGGTCTGTGGTCCCCACCTGCAGAACCACTCCTTTATTGAGTGTGTCTTAATAATTGCCAATAATTTCCACCTGTTGTCTATTCCATTTGCACTAAAGCATGTGAAATTGATTGTCAATCAGTGTTGCTTCCTAAGTGGACAGTTTGATTTTTTAAATGATCAGGATTATCCAGTGTACTGCTATGCATTTGTAAGTAAAATTCAGCATAACCACAAGTATAAAACCACAGATGGGAATATTGTATATATTTTTTAATATTATTACCATTCTTATTAAAAGTAGACACAGTTTTTGCTTTCCTTTTTCCTGAATAGCTTTAGCCTGTCCTTGGTTGCATGTTATAAAGATCTGTTTTGAGAGGAGGTTGATCAGGTACATTTGTAGAGTTGACCTGAAGAACAACGAGACTCTGCAGCTGGTGTCCCGAGTGGCAGCTCCAGTGCCAAGAAGTTAGAGGATTATCTCAAACTGTCATGAGAGATCACTTCACCACCTGAACAGAATGTAAATCTTTCTCCATTAACTTTAGTTTAAAAAGCCCTTTCTTAAGCTTTTCATGACAGACAGATTAAAATCATCCGTGGACAAAATGCCTTCCAGGGAGACATGTAAATGCGTGTCCCACAGGAAAATACACTTCCATGCTTCTACCTCAGCACTGTGGTTAGTGTTCAACAGGAGGAGACACAAGTGACCGGTAAAAGTCCCCCTGACTTTGCCAGTGACGCGGGGAAGGATTTTTTTTTCGTTTTTGAGATTCAAATCCAAACTGACATCATGCTGCTCCTGCCTGTTTGAACAGATAAAGAAGATAAACTGACACATTTCAAACAATACAATAACGTTTTCTTCCTGCACCTGTCAGCCAGGAACTGGTGTAAACACACACACACACACACACACACACAGGGAAGAAAAGCATTATATGCAACAAATGAAAAACCGCAGCACACCATTTGTTTCTGTGAGCTGTATTAAAGTGTTTTCTGTATAATTTTATTTTATGCCTAAAACATCAGGACATCAGGTGAAAAATATTAAGTGAAACTAAGGTGTGTATGTGTGACAAAAAACAAAACAAACATTTTTATGAACAGTCTACTGTAACATCTTTAAAGTTCATCACTTCACACACAATACCTTATTTGTTTATTCCAGATGTGTCACAGCCTGCATTTTAATATAAACTATTTTACCAAATGGATTCACTCAGCCATCCAAATCATTAAAATCAGGTGTTCCATCACTTCCATGGTCACGTGTATAAATGAGAACCTAGGCATGCAGACTGCTTCTACAAACATTTGTGAAAGAATGGGTCGCTCTCAGGAGCTCAGAGAATTCCAGCGTGGTACCGTGATGGGATGCCACTTGTGCAAAAAGTCCAGTTGTGATATTTATTTGGTACTAAATATTCCACAGTCAACTGTAATTGGTATTATAACAAAGTGGAAGCGACTGGGAATGATAGCAACTCAGCCACGAAGTGGTAGGTTGTGTAAAATGATAATGCAGTACGCAGAGGTCAGCTACAGACCTCCAAACTTCATGTGGTCTTCAGATTAGCTCAAAAACACTGCGTAGAGAGCTTCATGGAATGGGTTTCCATGTTCAAGCAGCTCCATACAAGCCTTACATCACCAAGCACAATGCAAGGCATCGGATGCAGTGGTGTAAAGCACACCAACACTGGACTCTAGAGCAGTGGAGACGTGTTCTCTGGAGTGACGAATCACGTTTCTCCATCTGATGGATGAGTCTGGGTTTGGAAGTTGCCAGGAGAATGGTACTTGTCTGACTGCACTGTGTCAAGTGTAAAATTTGGTGGAGGGGGGATTATGGTGTGGGGTTGTTTTTCTGGAGTTGGGCTCAGCCCCTTAGTTCCAGTGAAAGGAACTCTTAATGCTTCAGCATGCCAAGACATTTTGGACAATTTCATGCTCCCAACTGTGTGAAAAGTTTGGGGGTGACCCCTTCCTGTTCCAACATGACTGCACACCAGTGCATAAAGCAGGTCCATAAAAACATGGATAATCAAGTTTGGTGTGGAAGAACTTGACTGGCCTGCAGGGTTCTGACCTCAACACCATTGGTTTGAATTAAAGCAGAGATTGCAAGCCAGACCTTCTCATCCAACATCAGTGACTGACTTCACAAATTCACTTCTGGAAGAATGGTCAAAAATTCCCATAAACACACACTTAAACCTTGTGAAAAGCCTTCCCAGAAAAGTTGAAGCTGTTATAGCTCAAAGGGTGGGACAAAATCATATTAAACCTTTATGGATTAAGAACAGGATGTCGCTCAAGTTCATGTGCATGTGAAGGCAGATGACCGGATACTTTTGGGAATACAGTGGATATATGGTATATATTAGTAAAATGCACTGCTTTTCATAACATGATAACAGCAATTTAACAAAGGAGTGAAAATGTATGCATTTCTGAATCTCAACATGTTGTACACCTCTGTGATACAGTAACAAATACCGCACATGTGAAAGTGTTGTGCCTTTTTAGGTACAGTGCTCTCTTTAATTTGCATATGTAATGATAATAGACTCACTGAAAGTAGTAAAAACAAAACACTTGTTGAAACTTACATCTTTTTTCTTAAGAAATCATATGTTTTTTTTAAACAATTTGTTTATCAAATGTGAACATTTTCAAAAAGCACAAAAAAATGTTGAGTTTCTTATTATCAGTAGTTATTAGGCATGGGTTTTATTGGTCACAGCTTAAGATCATTTTTGGCTGTATGTAGCTAATAAACTTTAATGAGTTTGATATTCTTGGTTTAATCTAAAGTACAGAGGTGTATTTACCTCACTCTTTATTGCCAAACCACTCAAAACCCAAAGTTTATGCTTTGGTTTAAATGAAAAGACTAATGTATTCATGTGCTTTAGAGGCGCTTGTAGGTCAAGTTACTGTTTCTGAGTTTCCCATCTTTATGCTAAATTGACTGCTGGTCAACCTTAAGAGTGGTGCTGTCTTTCACATTAAGAAAATGATTAAGCCTTTTAGGGAAAAAGTTGAACTGTATCTCAGAAAATGTCCCAAAACGTGAGAATTATGTCTCGGAAAAAGTAAATGTGTGCAGGTGTGAGTGTGTGCACTGCAGGTGGTAAAGGGGTTAACACCCATTCTCAGTGGGCTTCCAGCCCCTCCTCTACCACTGAAGTGCAAGGTTCTCACACCCAAAACATTCAGCTCATCTTACACATCTGCCATAACAGAGAAACACAGCCCTTACATAAAATGCACATTTGACTGACTATATTATAATATATATGAGTGTGCACCCCCACCCCCACCCGTGTTTTAAAATACACAACATCCACAGAAGGGGAAGCACAAAAGTTAATGCATGTCACAGCCCTGCTCCTATCAGGGGTAATTAAGTCCACACCTCTGGCTGGAGAAAAGCCTCACTAGGTTTTTGCGCCTTCAAATCTTTCCCCTACCCAAGTGGGGGGTTTCTGCTGCTTTATGGGGCATATTTAAAGGCCCTGAGGTGCCATGCCTGTTCACTCCCAGGTTTTCTTCTCGGCCTGGTCCCTGGCTGCTTCACACCTCCAGGGGGGACTATTATCCTGTCAGAGGGCTTCTTCTCACAGCAGTGCAACGCTGCACCCCGTGAAAATCACACCCTTCTGCTTTTTTTTGGCCTGTGGGACATGGAGTTCACACACAGTTCTGACTTGAATTTGTGGTCGCTAAGAATTAAAAGGCCTTGCAAAAACAAGGCTTAAAGAAGAAACAGAAGTGAATGGTGGGAATAACTCACTGTCATTTGGTCTGAGGCAACCTTAAAGAACAATCCTGAAAACAGGTCTGGTATACCGACAGTAACATATGAGGCTTCCGTGGTAAACGTGTCAAACTGCCTCTAAGAGATGAAGGTGTATGAGGAAGTGAGAATATATTTAAGGAAGAAGGGGTGGATGTTCACTTATAAACATATACACACACACACATATTACACACATGTACAATTGTTCCCTTTTAAAAGTCTTCTGAAGGGTTTAAGTTTTCTCTCTCAGAGATTACATTCAAAGGCAATTCATACAAATGAAACAAAGAACAGGACATGGCGTACATTTGAATCACTTGTGAACACTGATTCATGGATCCAGGTATTTGAGTCTAGTGCTGCCCCCTACTGCTAAAAGTGAACACAACCCCTCAAAGATGAGCACGCACTACCAGTCTACATAACTCTGGAGTACTGGTTTGCTACATTTTATGAAATTTTTGACAAAAAAACCCCCCAAACAAACAAAACAGTGTGTTAATAATGCTAAAATACACAAATTGGCACAATTAGTGGAATTCTAACCATATTAAAATAAAGGTTTACAGATGATTTTTATGATTTAAATACATTATAAGTTAAAGGATTTGGCTTTTTAGGTTTAAAAAAGTAGTCGAGATGGTGCTTATTTTATTTTAAGTTAATCATGTAACACAGTACATCATTTTGACACCAATATTGCGCTTTAAAACAAAACAAAACATAGGAAATACAGTGTATATAAAATATACACTGTATATATGTATCAACACATACAACAGCTTATTTCCTGCTTAAATCCAGTGAAAACAAAAAGTGTTAACAGATAAAAAAGAGACAAGGTGAATGACCTGTGTGTCACTGGCACTTTGAAAGAATCTCCTGACAGCTTTTGTAGACTTTCACCAAGCAGTTCAGCCTTGGCTTTGAACTCTGAAAGGGCAAAAAATAGAGTTAATTAAAAAACAGGTTCCTATGAATGACACTGCATTAACAGCCCTGCAGGTAAACAAGTAACAAAACAGGCTTTTGAGACATGGCTACACCTCATGCTCATCCTCACCTGAAACAAAGGTACGACGCTTGAGACCGTATTGGGCTCTGAGGGGTCCTTCAACAGTACACAGAGGTAGTAGATGATCTGATGCTGAAATAATAGTACCAGACTTTAATCCAGACTGCAGAATAACTGCATGAGAAAATGTCAACATATCATGCAAGTACAGAGACATAAGTTTACTCATGCACCATGTAAATAGCTTCACTGATGACGATATCCTTGATCTTGCTCATCTCGATGAAAGTGATGATCTCGCGGCCCGAGGCGTAGCTGGAGGACACCTGGATGCCTAAGGAGCCAATGAGGAGAAGGGACTCATGATCTACCTTCACAAAGTGGATGTGAAGCATCATGCCGACGAGGGTGATGAGTATAGCGCTGGACAGAACAGCTGTGTTCTGCAAGAAAGGAAAGGTATTCACGTACATGTCCCGTTAGGTTTTAAATTTCACTTGAAGGTATTCATTGTAAATTAAAATAGTATCCAACCATCCAAAATCAACTATCAACAGAATGATATTATGTCCAAAACATCTACATACAAGGTTGAAGAGATAACATTTTAAAATGGGCTCAGAGTGCACTTATGCGTGATGCCAATTTGTACCACAATATGGTGCAACAAGTAAGTGTAGCATTCAGTCTGCTGAGTCCAACATGAGAGGAAGAGGAAATGCTGATATATTCTAGTGAATGGGTCAGCAAACAGTGGCTGATGCACCTGAAAAGTGACTCTTATCACCCCACTGCCCACCTCCATCACCAACTACTTGAAAGAAACTAGAACACAGAATACAAAACTAAACAATAGTAAACATCTAAGTATCTTTCCATCACTGGAAAAGTGACTAAATAATCACACCTGATGCTCATGTAAGAAGCACATCTTTGGACTGTGGGAGAACATGCAAACTCCACAGAGAACGAACCCAGAACCTTTTTCTGTAAGGTGACAGAGCTAACCTAAACACTGCACCATCTGGATCTTAAGACTTACTGCAGGTTAAGGAAACTACACTAAAACTTTCTAGGAAAGTACTGCCCCCTTGTGGTGGGAATTTTTTTTGTTAAATTGTGCAAATTCTTATCGCAGTAAGTAATATTAAGGAGGAAAAAAACGTATGTAACTGCATTCTATCTAGTTCTTTTTTTCAGCTGCTCCCTTTTAAGGCAGCAGCTGAAAAAAAATCCTCTGCCTCCATCTCACCCTATTCCTAGCATCCTGTTCTGTCACACCAACCCTCTGCATGCCCTGATTTACTAAATCAATGAATGTTCTCTGTGGTCTTCCTCTTTTCCTCCTCCCTGGCAGCTCCATATTCAACACTCTTTGTCCAATATATCCACTATCACTCCTCTGCAAATGTCCAAATCATCTCAGCCTTGCCTCTCTAACCTTGTCTTCAAACTGGTCAACCTGAGCTGTCCCTCTAATCTTAGTGTCTTAGTATCTTCACCTCTGCCACCTCCAGCTCAGCCTTCTGTCTTTTTTGTCAGTGCCACCGTCTCCAAACCAGAAATCATATCAGGTCTCACTACCATCTTGTAAACCTTCCCTTTCAATCTTGCTGTTATCCTTCTGTCATTCATCTCCACCTGCTCCACCCTACCTGCACTCTCTTCTTCACCTCTCTTGTACACTGTCCGTTGCTTTGGATGGTTGATCCGAAGGTACCTTCATTATCTTTTCTTCTTGCATGTTCACCTGCCTCCCCCTCACTCACACACATGTATTCTGATTTGCTTCTGCTGACTTTCATTCCTCTTCTCTCCAGAGAATACCTCCACCAGACTCCTGCCTGACCTTATCTGCCAGCCTGAACATCATCACTGCAAACATCAGCTCAGGGCAGATCCCTGATGTAGTCACACCTCTACCTTGAACCCACCTGTCACTCCTACCGCACACCTCACCACTGCCTCTCTGTCCTCAGAAACAGAGCGTCTCAATCCCACAGTAAAAAGCTTTTTGACAGTATCTTTGCATTACTTTGGTCTCGCCGCTATTTAAAGACAGCTGATAATCGTTTGTCTTACCTGTGTGAAGAAGAACACTGCGTATGCCGAAAGCCACACAGAGCAGGTGTATACCATCACTTTGCCCATCGACACTTTTGGGGAGCTGATGGTGAACTCCTTGCAAAAGCTGGAGTGACTCTGACAGTCTAGAGATATGGGTTTACCGCTAATGTCGGTGAAGGCTTCGTCTTCCATCACAAATGAACCGCAAATAGGGGGTGAAGGAGCAAAAAAGACCAGTAGCGACCGAAGTATGTCTGACACAGGGACACTCTGTTAAATTAGCACCGAGCTAGCATTCGTTATCTACTGCGAATGGGCAACGTCAACAGCATATTAAGACAGACAGGGATAATGATGAGAAAATAGGAAACAAAAAAGCTACTTAAAGTACTATACTTTAAATTATTATTATTTTTAAATAGCTAAGCAGCTGAACATTCCAGAGTCAACTACAACTGTTCTGATGACAGAATCGATCCCCCCTCTGTGGCTGCACTGTTTTTTTACACCGGGATGTCCAGAAAGGGTGAGGCTTCAGCAAGAGAGTAAAGAGAAAAAGTCCGCGCAAATCGCATTAATCAAACAAAAATGCACTTGAATACATAAAACATCTGATAATTTAACATTTATAATTCTTCATTTCATATTAACGAGATGTGTGTTAGTACCACCTGCTGTCTCCGTACCAGATTGCAGTTCCGGCACACGCCTGTTTACAATAAAAGCAAACCCTATAGAGGAGGGGGGAAAGCGAAGCATTATGGGAAACGGTTGATTTCTCGTCGGTATCTTCGCTTCGTTTGCCCGAGTTGTCCCTGCAGTTTCCGTCGGACAGCCTTTAGAAGTCACATAAGGACTATATGTTGGTGTGTGCACTATAAACAGGGCACAGATACGTCGTATTTAGCGAGCTGCTTTCTGTGTCACTCTCAAGTCCTTCGTTTCCCAAAATGCAGTGTGCTTGCGTGACTTTTGACCTCTGGATAAAAACAAGCCGATCAGCTGATGTAAAAGCAATAACATCTACAGGGGTCTGACACAATAACAGCTAGCTAACTTTGCCTCCCCCCCCCTCCCCAGCGTCAGCTCTCTGTGGCAGTCGTCGGTATGGTGTTAGGTAGTGTACGTGTCCACTTTTAGACTGTGTCGAGGCAGCAGGTTATTTAACGAGGCAGCCGTCGGACTGGTAGCAACTGTTGGGTCAGTCGACTCAAATGAAGGCTGTTTGTTTCATGAGTGTCTCTTTGTGTGGTTGCTGTTAGCTAACGGCTCTTTACGACTGAGTTTCAAGACGTGTTTTAGGCATTTTATCGAGCGGGTGCTATTATTTGATTCTGGGTTTTTGACCCTGGGCTTTTTAGTTTGGGACTTTTGAATTCTTCATTAGAAACATTGGTTTCTTAATTTTGTTAGTCTTGTTCTTTGTCTTTCGTCTGAGTTCTTCATGTCAGTAAATGGGTTTCATTTAACATTCTGTTTAGGGATTTGTTTGTATAGGATTTTATTATTTTTCTAAACCTTCCCATCTATGTCAAATGTGTAAGTTAGTGTCTTTGTCTCAGTGTTCTGATTTCTCTCTTTTTTCATTTTTGTGATCTATATCTTGTGCCTTGTACTGACTTCCTTGTCTTGTTTAGTTTCAGTATCTTGTCACCCTCCTGTGTCCACTTCCTTGATTACCTCATGTATGTATTTAAGCCTCAGTTTGTCACATCATATTGTTTGTTTGTTCCCATTTGGATTTTTGGAATCTGTTTCATCTTCTGTTTGGACTTGCTGCATCACTAAAATAAATGTTTGTTTTCTTTGTTGACTCGTTTAAGCCTCTTTTCCACTAACACAGACTCTACTCGACTACATTCAGTTCCGGTCATTTTCAGTTACAATTGAGTACTGCCTCAGTATGGGTGGGGATGTTATGGCAAGGTGGCCTGAAAGTCCTGTAACATCATTTGTATGCGACATAAGCACAAACAGTCGCTCAAGTGGAAGGAGAGATGGAGGCAGATTCAGGAAGAACTGAGGGCTGTGGTGGAGGAGGGAACATCAAGTAGAGCCACTGACTTAAGGGAACAGGGGGCTTGGATGCAGTGGGAGCAAGGCATGGACCCCGAAAGTCACTTGGACGGACCAATGGCAGGCTTAGCCACACCGCATGACCTTCCTGATTCAGGCAGTGTATGATGCCTTACCCAATCCAGCAAACCACTTTATTTGGGGCAAGGTGGAAAAAGTGGAAACTGTACAATGTGCTCAGCAAAAGGGTCATTGGAGCACATTCTGAGCTCCTGCCTTGCAGCACTTGATCAGGGCCGATACACCTGGCACCATAACCAGGTGCTGAAACACATTACAGAAACCGTCAGCAAGGGGATCAGCAGATGCAGCCAGGTGTGCAATACATCACAGGCGGCTGCATTTTTTAAGGCAGGAGAGTAGCTGAGGGTTGGATATAAGAGGGTGGCAGCAGGAATTCTAGTGCATTGTTAGCTCCACCTTGAGGACAGATATTCTTCTGGTCACAAACAGTACAAAGAATATTGTCATCATGGAACTGACGGTGCCATGGGAGGACCACCTGGGGGAGGCTCACAAAAGAAAGATGATCAAGTATGAACGGTTGGTGGAAGATTGTGCAGAGGGCAGGGTTGGAAGGCGAGGTGTACGCCCATTGAAGTAGGGTGCAGAGGTTTTGTGGTCCACTCACTCCACGGACCACTCAGTGCACTGGGTATCACAGGAGGAACAAGGAGCAGAGCTATCAAGAACATCACTGAAGCAGTTGAGAAAGCCTGGAGATGGCTCTGGAAAAAGAGAAGACGTTCATGGGGACAAGCGAATGCCATCTGAACAGACACCATGGCCTGATCAACCGTGGTGGGGTCGCCTGGGTGAAGGTGTTTGATGTTGAAAACATCCAAGGACCCCAGGTTACATCACTAGTGATGTGTTCAGGTGCACCAGCAGGTGTATTTAAGAACTCTATACTTAACACACAAATGGAGATTGATCATTCTCATCTTCCTATTTAAAAGAAAATGAGAAATGATATTCCTTTTAAATACTGAAGTCTATCTGCAGGCAATAGGCAGGTGGCCCTAGATTTTCCTTGCCGAAATAATTAATACTAGCAAATACTCGTTCTACAGTCAATTTTTGCCAGGACTGCATCACTTATCTGATTTGCCCATACTCACACATGAGTGCTTGATGTTTACTCAGGCACTGTTGGTGTTTACCTATTTCAGCATGCATTGTTATAAGTTATCCTTACAAACATAAATATCTGATGCAAAATGACAGAAATTCATTGGTTTTTGCAAACCTTTGGAATTATTTGCAACAAAACACTTGACACTGCCAGGTTTCATTTTTACCCTGACACAGGTGGTTGACTTTTTAACCCATGAGGTAGATTTCATTGTACGTTTTTAATCACTAATAATTTGGAACCATTAGAAATGCTAGAGAAGAGCTCACCGCCTCTTTGCGCTTGCTGCAAGTGTGCAGACAGACTGCAGGTAAAACAGTTGCTGTTGTTTTTGTTGAAAAACTGGGGGGTGCATGAGCTTAATGCTGTAATGCTTTTTATTCACAAGCAAAAAATAGCAGCTGACATCTCTGCAGATACACACGTGCAAACACACAAACACACACACTCACAGCACAGAGCAGAGCGTGGGCAAACTTATCAGTGATGATCCACTCCTGTTAAACGGTCGTTTATTCCAAATAGTCGCAGTGACAGAGAACTAATGTGGATGAAATGCTCCCCTTAGACACCTGAGCTGCAGAGACAAAACGAAACATCGAAGCAACAAATTTGTGTCGAGGATTTTTAATAATCGAATTGAATGACTGGTTTGTGGGGGAAAATTAAAGGTGCAAAGTGGACATACATTATGTATTATTATGTATTATTTTATGTGTGCTTTAATAAGCGCAATAGTAGCTTCTGAAAAGGTAAAGCTTTATTTTCATTATACTGTGGTAGGACAATCAACATGCGGAGGTTTGTAACTTGCTCACTTGTGAAACATGAAATAAGTTTGGTTTTATGTGTAATGTGTTGGTATGCAATGGCTGTTTGACTAATTTGTCTTTGTTGCATTATCATATGACATGTTGTTGACCCTATAGCTCATTACTTTCCCATTTTTAATTTTTTAAATAAAAGGAATATGAATAACTAATGTAAAAATCTGGGTGATAACTGAATTTATGAAAAGACATTTCCAGTGCAGTGGATCTTTATTTTAGCATTCATTGCTTTTTCAATTACACTGAGAATGCATAATCAGCAGCTCGTTTGTGTTTTCTCTCTGTTCTTGTCTTCACGTTCTATTAGTGGACACGTTTACTGGGCTGTGCTGAGCAGTGTTTTCCTGAAGGAGAAAAACAACTGGAATAAGACTGGCTTTAAATCAAAAAGCAATTCTAACCAATCAAATCTTTTTTAACAAACAATGCTGACATTTTGATTTTCACATAGCGGTGAAATGAACTGGAAATTGCCATCTCTCTGAAAAATTAGTTTTATTCCTTCTGTGGAAGTTACCAAGCCCTGTCAGATAGCTCAAGTACACTTTTACCTGTGTTTTGTTCTAAATCTTTCTTCGACTGGATTCATTGTTACTATTGATATAAAATTGATCGTGTTACATGATATACATTGATAACCCACAACATTTGTTCTGTTATTTTTGCCTTGTACCACTATAAGGGACTGAGCTGTAAGGCACAAGGACAATGGTGTAAAAAGATAAAAGATTTCAATTAAATAGAAAAATAAATACAAATGAAGTCAGTCAAACGTTCCTAACAGACACAACGGGGGCAATTACTGTACCACAAACATTAGCAATATATGAAAAAAGTATTATTAACAAGAAAACATAAGATATAATTGTTAACTAAAATGTTCACAATTTCAGGAAACAAAGAATGTAGCATATACATAAAAATGATGCCTTAAATATTTTAAAATATTTGTGTAAAATGTGGCTAAATAAAGAAAAATAACACTAAATTGCGGCTGGAAAAACCTCAACAGCCAACCACAGCCCCCATGACAACCGTATGTTCTCACGGCAACAGACTCACCCAGCAGGACAATGTTCCACAGCACTCAGCAAAGAACATCCACAAACATTTTAAGGAACACAACAATGAGCCAAGGTGTTGACCACATTCCCAAACTCAATCTTAAAACAATTAGTCATTCACAGGATAGCCAGAGCCAGCCCATATTCTACAATTTCACCAAATTTCACAATAGATCTCAAACTTGCACAGAGAGCAACAGACCTGAATTTTGCATGGAGGATCATAGTTGGTGTTGAGAATTAGTTCTCAGGTTACAATGGAGCAGTTTTCTGCAGCAGCAAGCCAGAAGGTGGTGACTGAGAACATTTTTGATGCTTCTTCTTCTTCTTCTTCTTTTTTTAATTAACAAAGTTGATAACTGTTAATTGTCCACCGAGGGTCAGAATGCCAAAGACAAGCTCAATTCTAACTTCTTAGAAGCTAAATTGCAAGGGGACACGGCAAGACTCCGAGGGAAAGCACTTCTCATGATATCGTTTGATTGAATAATGTGTCATCATTTCACCTATTGTCTTAATGTGAAAAAGCTTAAAATGCATAGACAACGTATGAGATGTCCTTGTATTAAGGCTATTAATATGCAAACCCGTGGGATCACGTAATCTGTTCTGCACAGCCAATGGACAATGCACTAAGTACTGGTTAAACTCTAAAGGAAAGCTATATTCTTTACAGGTTACAGAGGGCACTATTAAAATGCCAGTGCAATTCAGATCAGGGGACTGAGCATCAAATATGCATACATGGCAGGGAGCAGTGAGATGTGAGGGACATTGAGTCATTGGTATTCTAGTGACTGGTGCAGTCAAAGGTGCAGGGTTGAGGTGGGGAGTCAGAATCAGCCCAGCAGACCCAGGGCAGCTTATTGGGATAGAGAGGGAGCCCAGTCACTGGGCTTAGACAGGCTCAATGCAAGGCTCAACTCATCACACGCCTGTCAGACAGACACCTGCCGCTGTGAGAGCAGTCACATACATAGGCGCGCGCACGCACACACACACACACACACACACACACACACACACACACACACACACACACACACACGCACACACACACACACACATACACACACACACGCACATATACACAGTCATGTTTCCATAACTTCAGGTGACATTACATTGGCTTGCCAGTGACTTGAACTTAACTGCTACTTGCCTAAGCCTAACTCCTGAACTTAACCAAATCTTAACCAACTTAACTAAACAGATTAGGTCCCCATGAAAACAGTAATACGTGGACCACAAAAACAAATGCAGGTGCCTTAAACAGACTCTTTGCCCATTTGTACACCTAGCAGTTCTTTTCATGCAGCCATAGTGGCTGATTATAGTTTGAGTTGTGAGGAAGCAGCATTTTCAGAGAGCTAATTTTCTTTAATCCAAAGATTTTCTGAGTGACGCGGTGCAAAAAATATTTAAAAGTATATCGTGTTGTAACTTGTATTTGGCTTGTTTTTACTCCCTTTGACAATTTGGAGTTTTTGCTTTGTAGGTCCAGAGGTTTTCTTCACATAAAAATTATATGGATAGATGAAAGCATCAGAGTTCAGACTGAAAAACTCAGTTGATGGAACATTCTGAGGTTTATTGTGGTAAAACAAACAAACAAACAAACAAACGAACCAACCAACCAACAAACAAACAAAAAATTTTTTAAAAATGACTGTATTATAAAAAACTTGATATCAGACAGAACTGAAGTCATTTCACTTTGGGCAATATGTCAGTTTGTACGGCCACTACTGCTGTTACAGTATTACTCAATTTGTTATTACTCCTCCTTAGCCCTGAAGCACAGATCGATAATGGCACCTGATGGTGCTAATTGGCATTTGTCTTTCCATTTTTGTTTATTTATTTATTTTTTCACATCACAATGCCTGCTTAGTCACTTTAGTGGAATTCTACTTTTGCCTCTGTATGATGTCAAAGAGACAGTAATTCCCTAATAAGGTCATCTCAGTTACACAACTCTGGCCACCAGTGCATACACCTCACTGACCTGCTGCTCAAGCCTTATGTTTGCCAGCAGTATCCAATCAGAAGAACACTGGCTTAATGGCAGTCAGAAAAGAACTAAAACAGCTTGTTTCACAGAGCATGTACTTAAGGGCTGCTTTTAACTGTAAGTCATACAAGGCTTCTGTAGTATAGTTTAAAAAATAAAAATAAGAAGCTGGAAATAAACAGAATAGCTCATTTAACAGAAATATATATATATATATATATATTATAGCAATTGACTTGAGAGCCCAACTTATCTTAAAGACCTCCTGGTAACATATCACCCCAGTAAAGCAAACTGCTCAGATTGCAGGCTTACTTCTGGTTCCCAGGATATTTTAAAGTAGAATGGGAGGCACAGCCTTGCAGTTTCTGTTTTTCCTCTGTGGAACCAGCTCCCAGCTTGGATTCGAGAGATTTTTAAGATTGAGCTTAAAATGTTGCTTTTTTGTTAAAGCTTATATTTAGGGCTGGATCAGGTGATCCTGAACCATCCCTTAGTTACGCTGCAATAGGCCTAGGCTGTAGGGTTACAGTATAAAACACCTTGAGGTGACTGTTGTTGTGATTTGGCGATAAATAAAATTGAATTGAATCGAGTATGCTAGGGCTCACTTGGGTCAGAATAACGTAAATTTCATCATCCGACGGCTTCCTGCAGATGTGACTGTGGACTTGCGTTTTGAGACACTACAATAATGCGGATCAAGGGGACTTCAAAGAAGTTGAGGACCTGTCTGTGTCTGCAGCTGTTTCTGTCCATGTTCACAATTGAATATAGTTTCTGTCTTTACAGCTCCACTCTCTACCCAAATATGGTAATGTCTGTGTGGTGGTGGGAAGTGGTTTGTAGCTCAGCTGTAGGAGGGACAGATGGGGCAAGATGGCTGAGGGCACAGCGCAAATGCAGGGAGTGCAGCACAACCGATGCGTGGCACCTATGAAAAGACTGAGGAACACCAGCCGATCAAAGTATGGGAGTTTCTCTCCAGTCTGTACATATTGTAACTAAAGCATGTGTGTGGCAAGAAATGTGATATAATTTCTGCAAAGCATTTAAGAGTTCCATATTCTTCCTCAGAAAATTTCATTAGGCTGATTTGATTGGCTTTGCTCAGAATAGCAATTTAAATTGAAACTTAACTCAACTTAGTTCTGATGCCATGGTTCCCACAGTCACAGTCCTACTTAATCAACAATCTTCTGAAAAAAAAAAAAAAAAAGAGGAACAACCATACAGTAAAATGATGGCTGCAGGTATGTGAACTTAAATAAGACCCTGATTAATTGATTAATTATTTCTGATCAAAGATGTTAATGTAGAGTCTATTGTGTTTTTAATGCTTCCAGAACCTCAAAATATTTCATAATTTTCAGGTTGAGATGAACATATGATACATTTTTTAAGGGTTGGCAGAATTTTTGGACCTGACATTCCACTTGTTTTTGTGTGGTTATTTTTCCTTTTTCTTTTTTTTTTGATGTACTGTTAAGATGAACAATAAGCTGACAAGGTGGAAATTGTTAATTTGAGTATGACTAAAAATTTAATTTTATACTTCTGTAGTTTCTTATTCTGTTTTAAACTTAATTGCTCAGAAATTATAATGTGAGATCAGTAACCAGTGCTGATCTTTGTCAGCATTTGGGCTTTAGCCATTTTTGGATTCATCTTGCTCTTTTTCTTACGGTCATAGGTTGAACAGACAGGTATTTTTTTTCAAATTATTACAAAAAAATGCTTTTTGCAGCTTTAATGATGTCTCCACCAATTTTGTTGCGCATCCATATTATTGGTGTGTGCACATTGCGACAGATCGCTGTCAGAGCTGCATTCTGACTGTGAGAGGCACTGCCACAGCCAAGTGCACACAGCTTGCTTGTGTCACATTCAATTATGGCTCCTCCACTTTCCATAAGACAGTAATTGAGCCAGGGGCGCTCCCTCTATTTAAAACCACGGGAGCTCTGCAGTTCTCATTGTGTTTCCTGAAAGCTCCATCTCTGCTGATTTTCACCAGCCGAAGCCTCCCTGTGGGACTTGATGGAGGCATTGGGGAGACAGGGTGAACCAAGGTTTGGCCAGGGTGCTCCAGGCACTGTTGGGGCAGTCTGACAATGCTACACACACTACCAAACAATCAGCCTCCCATCTTCTTCACCAATTAAACGCAAAACTAATCAGCCCATCCCTTTAGATCTTGGATGGGCTGACTCCACAGTCCAGGCTCCAGTCCAGGTAGAACGGGGGAAAACTTTTCTGATATTTTGAACTTGTTTTCAGATCATACTTATTTTGACATTGTTGACCATTTCTTAATTTAACATTCTTTATAATCAAGCTCTTATATATACATGCTCCATTAAGCTCTGATCACATTCCAGCAGCTAAGATTCCTGATCTATGTTGCTGACAAGCTAATCATGACAAGGTATTCGAAGTGGAGCCAGATATACTTCAGAAGCTGGTCAAATTAGATACAAAAATAAGGTGAAAAGTGAAGACCAAGAATGCAGTTATCATTACCATCCTCCACCCCGGGGTATTTCTTGTGGGGTTTTTCCATATTGGATCTGTGTGGGGAGGGGCCATATGTTGAGTGGGAGCAATCCTGGCACAAGTGTTTTACAATTGCATTGCATAAATTCACAGTAATTTCGTCCTATGAAAAAGAAGTAGGAATGTGCATCAGCAGGTTGCATCAGTCAAGGCAGAGATTGACAGTACACTCAGCATGGAGATTCAGGCAGATCCTAAAAGGATGAGCATAATTCCCTCCTGCATCTTTTCCTAATTATTCGTCTTTGACCTCAGTAGAAAACATCACAAGGTCAAGAAAAGATGAGAAGGAGAATTCATTGGGACGTAGGAAAAGAGAACCTTGGTGCTCAGAGAATCTAATTGCATTTACACTAGTCTGCTGCCTAACAGTGTTAGGTGTAATGCATTACAAAGTAACACATTATTATAATCACATTTCTGTAACACAGTTATGTAACACATTACTATCCAAGATTAAGTAATCACATTACAGTTACTAATAAAAGAATAAAAGATCAATTTCTTGCGTTACAAAAGTTCTTGTTCATGTCCTCACTTGTGCAATAATGGCTTGAATTAGGTGCATGCAGGACACCAAAAGCTGCAGAGAGGTGTAGAACATTTAAGGGGTGGAGACATGTACACCCATTGATATGAATGGATGAGTGTGTCCAGACTTTCGACTGGTACTGTACACTACTTTGAATTTATTTCACAAAAGGACTAGAATTTGGTAGAATGTAAACTGTGCACCTGTACAACTGTCCACTGCTGGCTCTGGCATGACAAAAGAGACACTGTAGAAGCCAGTGTGTGTCATTTGTAAAGCAGGCTCTGTGGGATGACAGCTGGTAGTGCAAGTAAAAGCTATAATAAACATGATCAATTAACTGATCTCACAGTTTCAACTCAGAACTCAGATTACTATACCACTCTTGTAATTGTTTCCTTTAATTAATGGATTAATGGGACCCCCGTGTCTGAATGACCTTCTAGTTATTTTTATAAGATCATCATAAGTAGAAGAGTGAATTCTTATAATAATAATGTGTTCCTACACACATCATCAAAAGTTGCAGGTGTTCTGTACACAAATGCTCCTGCTGCTTGTTTATGCATATTTCCTGAAATCCCTCCGACACAACTTTTTATTCCATGAGATGACTAAATGGTACAATTTCAACTCTTTCAGACGGGAAAAACTGAAGGTGCTCCATCTGAAATGTTTGTGTAAAATTGCTCGCTTGCTCGGTCTGTTAAAACAATGTCATTCTGTCATTTCGACACAGGTCACATTAACATTAATGTTCCTCACAAGTTCATTCAGACATTCTCATGACACTGATGAAGTGAGCAACGGTGGATTAGTCAGCAGTGGTATATAATGCCTCAGGCTTGATTTTTCTTAACTTGGCAGCTATATTTTGATAGTTACTTTGACATGTACTAATTAGACACTCCAGTAAATGGATGAGACAGTTTATAAAGTATGGCTTATAAATGAGAGATCGCCTGTCTGGAGTGAGTTGTCACTGCCATTTGCTGTTAGTTCCTGAGTAAACTTATTAGAAGTAACTGAGGAAGTCACCCACTGTTTTCTTCTCCATAAACACATGCTACTTTCTGTCTTTGGAGATGCTTATGGAAAGCTGCTTTTGTGTAATAAGCTCAAAAGAAATGCATATAGAAGCAAGAAACTAACCCTCAGATGTTAACATTTTGTTAAAACTTGGACTATAATAATTACTCTTGAGTTTTTGTTCATTTGAAGATTGTGTTCATCATGACAGACCTGTTAAGTTGAATTGCAAACACAATACATGTATGTAATACAAACATTTCAATCTGTAATAGTGATGAAATTGTGGCGCAACGTGAATGAGGTGTAACATGCAAATAAAGGTGTTTGGTCATTTTGGAAAGGTGTGTGTGTGTGTGTGTGTGTGTGTGTGTGTGTTGCCTTTGCAGACAGCAATGAACCCTTTATGATCCATAATAGAAAAAGTCTACCGGATCATATCTTTACATTTATGCATGCTGTAGTACCGTCTTGTGGAATATTTCAACTTACTCTACATCAACAGAATCTTCATAACCCTAATTTTAATAATATGTATGAAAGAAATCCATAGTAACTACAGAAAGTAGCTAAAAAGTGCACTAACCCACAAAGAAAGTGAAATAGTTTTTTTGTATTTATATATAATATAATAGATACAGAAATGCTATAGTGAATGAAAATGATAAAGCAAATGGAGTACGTTTTGTTGTTTGCACTTTTTACACAATTTCTGCAAACCCGTTAGAGGAAGGATACAGCGCTCTGGGACACACTGAATGCATGATATCTAAGTGGAAATTCTCTGGTTTTATGTGCAAAAAGAATGATTGCTCTATCGTATGTGGTTGCAATTCAACCAGCATTTAAGAACAGTTACCCGACTGGGAGCGCCAGTGCTCCAGTCGGTCACAAAGAGAAGGTTATCAAATGGTCATGGTATTTTTGCACAAAGCATTCATTTTCTTTAATGGAGTGACATGAGATACAGACACAATCCAGCTGAAGTGGCATGAGCCACTGGGATGGCTCAAGCCACAGCTCTTTCAAGGTGCATGATAATGTAGGAAACTACTGCTAACCAGTCACTCTCCTTCACTTTTTCCAGATTCTCACAGGACTGAACATGTGATAACTGGACATTTAGATTAAAAAAATTCTAAATTTTCTTCTCCATGTAGGTATGTACAGAGACTATCTTTACCTTTAGAATATTTTACAAAGCATGCTGTACATGTTGTGCTCTTTTATTTTGTTCCATGCCACAGACTGTGATGTGACTCTGTAGATTGTAATAAGGTGGCTGGAAGAAGACCTGCACAGTAAAAGAATTATAAAACCAATACAATTTAATAACTTGGGTACAGTGAAAATCTAAACTACAAAATCCTTTCAAAAGGCCCTTGTGGCTGTTGGTGGAATTTTTCAGTATCCCTTTGGATTTAAGTAGATTCTACGTACATGAAATAAAGACAAAGAAAAATCTGATTGACTCTGCCATTACAGTATTATTGTTAGAACTGAGAGCAGCCTACTAGACGGAGCCAGTTTTAGAATGTATACAGTTATCACTATAACAGGAAGTTTAGTATGCACACATGCACACACATAAGAAAACACCTACAAAAAAATACAACTTACCAAGAAGGTAAGAAAGTCAGCACAGCACATTAAAAAATGTTAGCTATTTAGTCATATGAAGCAAAAGGAAAATGTTAATAACTAATTCAGCAGTCTTTATTGTCCAGAATAAATAGAATCATCTTTATATTGACCAGAGTTATTAAATCAGAGCTCCAGGAAAATCCATACTTACATATTTCTTCCGATGGATTTTTTTAGGACGTTTCCTCAGATCTGAATTTCTTAACTCCGTTAAAGAAAGTATATTAAAAACAAATATACATTTTCTTAAACTCTGTATTGTCATGTCTCTTGAAGAAGAAATGTGTTTTCAGGACATTAAAAAGACAAAAGAATTGGCAATTTAGTAGCTTATTGTCCAGAATAAATAGAATCATACTTTATTGACCAGAGTTATTAAATCAGAGCTCCAGGAAAATCCATACTTACATATTTCTTCCGAATTTGCTGGATTTTTTTAGGACAGTTTCCTCAGATCTGAATTTCTTAACTCCGTTAAAGAAAGTATATTAAAAACGTACAATATACATTTTCTTAAACTCTGTATTGTCATGTCTCTTGAAGAAGAAATGTGTTTTCAGGACATTAAAAAGACAAAAGAATTGGCAATTTAGTAGCTGTCACATGATATGTTTTAGTTGTAATAAGATAATTCAATACATTTTATCTTCAGTGGGCTTTGTCCCTAATTAAAAAAGTGGATCATCTTCTATATGGCTTGCTACCCTAATTATATAGTTATTACCAGGTCCCATTGGCCAGTAGCAAAAGAGTGCAGGTATTACTGGGCAGCTCCCAGTCTGACTGAACCAGAGAGATGCTGGAAACAACTGTGCACATTCAGCAAAAGCCTTCCACCCCCAGTAAATAAAACAAGCACAGTTTTGATCTGTCCTGTCCTCACAACTGCAGCCCTAAGCTTTCCCACTGAATCCTATTCTGACCTACAGAATATAATCAACAAGGAAGCACACACACATACACACAAAAATTATTTCCAATGTTATGCATCCTAATGTTGAGGTCCTTATAGCAGAAGCCAGACATGAGGTTTGTTTGAAATAACAGGGGCCCATCACCCAAGCCCTGTAATGATTCCTACTCTCTCTCCTCTGACACTTAGGAAGATGAAAAGCAGAGATCTAAATCACATTAACACGAGCTGACTTATTCATATTTAGGCTGATTTCAGTCCATAATCTCTCAGCTCAGATGTTCAGTAGGCTTATTAATACATGAAAGAAAAGGCCTAAGTCTATAAATCTGACATGAAATTTTAAACACTCTTGCATATCTTGTCTTTCATCTGTTTTAAAGGAACTACCCTTCACTGGTGGATTAAAACATGGTTGCCACTGAGCACCAGTTAAACGACCAGCACTGGTTAAGGACCACCCTCCATGTTAATGAAACTCATAGCTACGCTGTACATGCTGCTCTTTATAGTGCAAATCCACAGGCACTCCAATAATTGAAATGATTTGCTTGACATTCTTCCCTTTTAGGAAAAAGGATGTGGAGACGGATGATGAGTATACTTCCCATGACCGCTAATAGGACACAGAACCTTCAAGTTCATATGACTCCTGGAGCACTGGAGAGGGAGCAACTACATCCAAAAAAAAAAAAGGTCCTGTAGAGCTATTATTATTATTATTATTATTATTATTATTATTATTATTATTATTATTATTATTATTATTATTATTATTATTATATCTTTACAGCTGTTTATTTGACCTACTATAAACTTATCAGGTGTATTCAGGGGACTCAGCTAAGTGCGGTGCTGAGTTTAAGTTGTTCTAATGAGTTCTCATATTTTTTGCTAAAAGTTAATCTATGTAACACAAATATTCACTCATATTAATGCATTCCCAAGCTTCTTACCCAGTGTTTTCCAAGCATTTCTATTTTAGTATTTAATTTTTTGTCTTTGGTTTCCTGGTACAACTGACTACCATTGCTCGTGCTGTTTTTTGAGAAGGGTGCAGCCTCCTATCTGCTCATTTGGTTTTTATAGGCCCATTCACACACATCCAATCTAGACAGGACATTAGTGAAATGGTTGATGTTAAGAGGTTAACAGTCCAATGAGACTTTACCAGTTTAATTTCAGAAGTATTCAAAATACAAATTATTAATCAAAACAAGTGCATAACTAAACTGCATAGTATGTGGGCAAAAAGTACCGATAACATAAATCTATAGACTGGTATTTTCACAGGCCATTTCTTAGTTGTTCGGTATAGTCCCTCAATCGCCCTGTCCCACTTTTTTTTGTAGGAATTTTTTTTTCTTTCCCTAGAAATATGCATGATAAAATTGAAACAAGGCTTATTTTTATGTTTGAAAAATAAAATGTATTCTTATGTAGAAAAATAATCTACATCCACTTTTGTCACTACCAAAACAATCACGTCATAGTCATATACACTGCTCAAAAAAATAAAGGGAACACTCAAATAACACATCCTAGATCTGAATTAATGAAATATTCTCATTGAATACTTTGTTCTGTACAAAGTTGAATGTGCTGACAACAAAATCACATAAAAATCATCAATGGAAATCAAATTTATTAACCAATGGAGGCCTGGATTTGGAGTCACACACAAAATTAAAGTGGAAAAACACACTACAGGCTGATCCAACTTTGATGTAATGTCCTTAAAACAAGTCAAAATGAGGCTCAGTATTGTGTGTGGCCTCCACGTGCCTGTATGACCTCCCTACAATGCCTGGGCATGCTCCTGATGAGGTGGCGGATGGTCTCCTGAGGGATCTCCTCCCAGACCTGGACTAAAGTATCCGCCAACTCCTGGACAGTCTGTGGTGCAACGTGACATTGGTGGATGGAGCGAGACATGATGTCCCAGATGTGCACAATCGGATTCAGGTCTGGGGAACGGGCGGGCCAGTCCATAGCTTCAATGCCGTCATATTGCAGGAACTGCTGACACACTCCAGCCACATGAGGTCTAGCATTGCCCTGCATTCGGAGGAACGCAGGGCCAACTGCACCAGCATATGGTCTCACAAGGGGTCTGAGGATCTCATCTCGGTACCTACTGGCAGTCATGCTACCTCTGGCGAGCTCGTGGAGGGCTGTGCGGCCCTCCAAAGAAATGCCACCCCACACCATTACTGACCCACTGCCAAACCGGTCATGCTGAAGGATGTTGCAGGCAGCAGATCGCTCTCCACGGCGTCTCCAGACTCTGTCATGTCTGTCACATGTGCTCAGTGTGAACCTGCACGGGAGCACAGGGCGCCAGTGGCGAATTTGCCAATCCTGGTGTTCTCTGGCAAATGCCAAATGCGTCCTGCACGGTGTTGGGCTGTGAGCACAACCCCCATCTGTGGACGTTGGGCCCTCATACCATCCTCATGGAGTCGGTTTCTAACCGTTTGTGCAGACACATGCACATTTGTGGCCTGTTGGAGGTCATTTTGCAGGGCTCTGGCAGTGCTCCTCCTGTTCCTCCTTGTACAAAGGCGGAGGTAGCGGTCCTGCTGCTGGGTTGTTGTCCTCCTACATCCTCCTCCACCTCTCCTGGTGTACTGGCCTGTCTCCTGGTAGCGCCTCCAGCCTCTGGACACTACGCTGACAGACACAGCAAACCTTCTTGCCACAGCTCGCATTGATGTGCCATCCTGGATGAGCTGCACTCCTGAGCCACTTGTGTGGGTTGTAGAGTCCGTCTCATGCTACCACGAGTGTGAAAGCACCACCAACATTCAAAAGTGACCAAAACATCAGCCAGAAAGCATAGGTACTGAGAAGTGGTCTGTGGTCCCCACCTGCAGAACCACTCCTTTATTGAGTGTGTCTTGCTAATTGCCAATAATTTCCACCTGTTGTCTATTCCATTTGCACAACAACATGTGAAACTGATTGTCAATCAGTGTTGCTTCCTAAGTGAACAGTTTGATTTCACAGAAGTTTGATTTACTTGGAGTTATATTGTATTGTTTAAGTGTTCCCTTTATTTTTTTGAGCAGTGTATTATGGTAGTGAGTGGTAGTGACAATTTTAGCTAATTCTTAATATAACTCAGCAACGTTAGACTACAAAGAACTAGCAATCACAGATTTGAAAAGATGTCCACGAATAAAAACCTATATCATGAAAGCAAAACAATTTATTTAGTTGCAGAAATTATGTGTTTGGTAGTGACAGACTTAAACAAAGAGTGTGCAACACAATTTCTCAAAAACAGTAATACTTCTTTATTCACTATGAAGCCATTAGAGAGAGGAAGTCTTAGACTTAGACTTAAAAGAATTTATTGTCAATACACATCAAGAATTACAATGAAATTGCATCTTTATTGTCTGTCTTTATGGTTGGGGCATGTGGCTGAAAAAAAGGCTCCTCCTACGGAATTTATGGAACATAATGCTTCTTGTTTTGGTAGTGACATAAAAAACATTGGACAGCTATTTTGAATTCTTGACAAAACCAAAATCAATTTGAATATTTAAGCTCCCTTTAAAATATATCAAAAACATACCTAAAATATGAAACATTTAAAAGAATAATAAATCTTTAAATCTTATCTTTAAAATAAAGATAAAAATTTAAATCCTTTAAATTTGGCACAATGGCCCATATATTTTAACGTAATATAGGGTTTAAATAATGTTGGAAGCATTCTATTTACTACCTTTGTTGGAAAGAGGGTTGTAGATTGGTGAACACAATAAAGTGAAAATCTTCTAAACAATAGTAAGTTAGCATGCAACTTAAATCTACAAAACATTAATTTAAATAACAAGATCTTTGCTACATACCTTATAGTTTTAATTTGTCTTTTTCTTGGGTCACTCCAGCCAATGAACAATGTGATATCTATCTCATTTTACCTTATAGTCTGAATACATTGGCAGTGGTAAAAGTGTATTGAAAGTGTGTAAAAGTAGAATTTCGAAGACACTGATCTTCCTCACTGATCCCTGAACTCCAGCTCACATACTTCTAGTTAAAAAAAGACCACTGCAAACAAAAGAACCAGTTCTGAATAAAAATGTGCTTCTATTGTGCACCAAATGCGACCATACCAGGGAAAAGTTGAACACTTTAAACCTAGAAATGACTGTGATCATTTTGAGGCATAACTTGCCTCCTGGATATAGGATACGTGGTTTAACACTTGTATCGTAATCGATCATGACAGATGTTGTGAAATATGAGCAGGAGCAACATGCTCTTTGAGATCTTTAACAGCCTGGTATCCAAAGTTAAAACGCTACGTGTCCAGGGTTAAAAGTTGGCCAAGCTCTCCTCGTCTAAAACTAGAACTCTGCCAAAAATCTGTCTTAGGTCAGGCTTCCCATCCAAAGTGTGGGCTGTGTTATTGCACAGAGTCAAGGCTTTACTCAGTGAGTCTGCTAGTCAGGGCCTCGGGCCTTGGCACTCCTGATGGCTGCTGGCCACTAGTAACCCTCCCACCCCTCCTCTTCCTCTTCCCTCCTCATGCTCATTGTGAGTACATGGCAATGATCTAGCTGAGTAGAAGGACCCTGGCCTTGCAGACTTTGCTCTCTCTCTCTTAGTGTTCGTGTCCCCGCTGTCTCGCCCCACCACCTTCTCTTCTGCTCTCCCAACATACCTCCCATCTCCTCTGTTAAAATAATGCTAATGCAGAGGTCAGCAAACCAGCACACGGTTTTCGGAGGCCAACAGCTCCCGAGGAGGTGCTTTTGATTTTCAACTCCATTGAGCTGCACTTATTCAATATTTACTCTCCAAGACCTCTGCATTAATTTACACCATACTTCTAAGAGGGTCTATCTAAAAATCTCCTGCAAAGGGTCTAATGCAGGACTCTTAAACACCACTCCCCCTTCCCCAACCTCCCACCCATTTCACACTCACACCATTAAACCTCCCTCTCTGTGAACTCCACTGAAGGCTTCATTCTTTGCTCGTCTCTGACTCTTTCCTATCCACCAGTGGGAAGGCCAATCCTGGGCTAGTTATTGTTGTTGCACTGTTCTATCATTACTACTAACCTTGACTCCTGGCTGCTTGCTGTAATCACGTGGAGCCACTGGGGAGGAAGTCTGGCCTGGGGTGAATTATTAATTAGTAAGGATAGTCCTCCCCCTCAGCGCTCCCTGAGAGAGCAGGTGAGGAGCTGAGCAGAGGTGGGGGTGCATTCCATACAGGCGGTAGGGGTTACCCACCATGCAGATGGTATTAACACACCTATCAAGGTAAGAGGGATCAGCACTCTGGGCTACTGGCGGAATTGTTAAGCAACACAGAATCAATAACCAACAGTGCATCATTTCCTTCTATGCATGATGTGTGCCTCCTACTCTCCATCCCTGTGTAAGTCTGTACAGCATGATGGGAGTGGGGTTGGGTAGGGCTGGGGTGTTCATTAAGATGAACTTCACAGGCTTCCTCACTGGGGACATGCTGGAGGTTGATGAATTCCAGTTTTCATCTAATGATCAACTCTATATGAAGTGAAAAACAAAGCAAAGCTTCCTAATACTTGTTATCCTGTACTGACCTTTCTACACCTTGCCCCAAGCACACATATACACAATAGAGTCAACACATACACATATTTCTAGGATACATCATATGAAGCTGACACAACCCTTTTGTACAACAACAACACACCTACAGACACAGGCTATAACAGAAGGCAGGACGACTGACGTACATTTACCTTACAGTATGTTTTTGAGAGCCTTGTTCAGTTGTTTGGCGGATTCCCCCTGGGGTCATCCATTTCCCAGCACCCCTGACTTTCCCCGCCTAAACAGTAGAGACTACAGGGACTGGGACAGAGGCTTTGATCTTCACACAACTCCCTTAAATCACAGTGAGGAAACAAGGATTTTCTCCAAAGGGTGTCTCTGTGCTCCCATTCCCCAGGAGAACTGAGCCAAGTCATCTATGAAAGTGAGTGAATTGCAGAGCAAAACAGTGTTCCCCTGGGCACAGAAATAGATACTCTACCAGTCACTTTTCTTCTTTGCTGAGGAACACAGGTAATGAAAAATTTATCACTGTGTGATGTACAGTACCTGCAGGTACTCTACCTGATGTGAGCAGTCACATAAAATCAGAAATATGCCACAATGACACATGTATTTGCTAAGCTTTATTTCACAACCTTCAGTAGTTATTTAAATTATTACCAAAGTACTAATTGAGCAATTTATAGTTGTCATTTTCAAATGTAAGAATAGATACAAACAAGAGTCATATCTTAAATTGGAAGTATCCAGTGGAAATGAAATATTTCTAAGGCATAAAAGATCAGTTAATTTTAGTAGGTTGAATAAATGATTGATTAATGAATTAAATCTTCCTAAACAGGAGTCAATCACTCTGCATTTTTGAATGTCACTCAATGTATTTCATACACAAAGTGTGGACCCTATATAGTATAATGTAATCCACTGTAATAATTCTACCAGCAAGTTGTCTGTTACAGAGCGTCAGTTATTGCTTTTTTTTTTCCACACACAGTGTAATGTCACTATGTGAAACATCTGTCAGTCCCAACTCATGATTCTGAGGAGAAGCAAAAGCAAATTAAGTCTAAAACAGAAAGTCCTTACCAGAAATGAACCTTGGTCTCCTGGCTGATAAAACAGTGACTTATACCCCTGCCACCATCCCCTTCTGATGGCAGACTTTGTTGGTCTCTCAAATACTAAGTACTCAAGTACTGTTTTCTGTCAGTAGTCCATTTTGTCCCAGCTGGTGGGTCCAAAACCAAATGAGGAAATGCTGAACCCACTAGATATTTGTAGAAAAACAGAATTAAGGTTGATATTATTAAAGCTTATAGTGTCCTATAAACAAGCTTTACAGAGAGTAAATATTAAACAGTCTTTCAAACAAAATTGAGTCATGTAAAGACCCTACAATAATTACAGAGAAAACCCAAAAGTCAAAATGACCTCATATGAACAAACACTTGGCAGGAAATACTCCCTTTTAACAGGACGAAGCCGCTGGCAGAACCAGACTCAGGGAGGGGTAGTCATCTGCCACAACTGGTTGGGGCTGAGGGGAGAGAGACAGGACAAAAATAATATAAAAAGTATATGTGTATAAGTACACATATGCATTATACTTACATGTGTATGAGTATAATGTAAAAATAATTAATCCTAGCATGGAAACCTGTGGCACTCCATAATTAACTTTAGTGTTTGAAAAGCACAGAGATGATTCGACTGTCAGAGGCCATAAGAAGATTATTTGTAACCTTCACTAATTCTATTTCTATACTGTAATGAATTCTGAGACCTGACTGAAACCCTTCAAAGAAACCTTGAGATGCTCTGAAGGTGATGAGTTAGCTCTTATACAACTTACTCTTTCAGGAATTTTTGATATAAAAACAAGCATTGGAGATTGGCCTATAATTAAGTAAGACAGCTGGGTCAAGTGATAACTTTTTGATTGTTTGATTGATTGATTGAATTCGTGTATATAGCACCAAGTTACAAGGCCTGTGGTAAATAGCCCATTAACAGAGACAGATTAATCATACTTAAGATTGAAGCATTAGTAACTTTAAACTGGTTTTAAAGCATCTGGAAACTTTGTGACATCATGTTGAATTTATAATAAAGTGTAACAAAAATACGCTGAAGTGATTTCCACTTGAGGGAATGATCCGACACAATCTGACTCTTGAGTTTATTTAAGTCTGCTCAGTCAGAGCAAATGGTTTTCAGGTTGATACTGTTTTGCAGTGCATGGCTACATCAGAATAGCACTCTTGTTATCTTGGTGCAATTGTGAGAGAGTGTACTCTCCTTACAAGAAATTTTCAGTTTCAACCAAAAAAAAATTTAAAAAAAATAAAAATTACAACATTCACGTTGTAGTCTAGCAATATTTTCTTGGTAGTTTTCCATGAGGTTATTTTGTTTGTGAGTGCTGTACTCAGTCCTTTTGCATCTCTGTGCCAACAAAACCCAGCCCAAATAGTTCATCACTTTTAAATACCTAACCCACATCCATGAAAATAATGCTAATATGGTTTAATTAGCATGGTTCGGTGGGGGCAGAGTTCATAAAATTTCCCTCTTTGCTGACGACATCTTGCTCTTTATAAAACATTCTCTTTCTTCAATACCTTGACTTGTGCAGTGTCTAAAAGATTATGGAGACATCTCTGTCTAATAAATCCAAATAAGTCAGAGGCTATGATGATATCAGGAAGATGGCCAGATCAACTTGATGAGATGGTGTCATTCCACTAGTCTAAACATGGATTTAAGTACTTAGGAATTATTCTAACACCTGGAACTACAAAACTTTTTGTTGCAAATTATAATAAATTAATTAAACAAATGACGAGTGATCTAACTAGCTGGAAAGTTTTCCCCCATGTTTCCCCCTGTTCGGAAAAATTGAAACATTAAGGATGAATGTGCTCCCTCGTCTCCTGTTCTTATTCCAATCGCTGCCCATAAGAATTCCAATTTCCTTTTTTATCATGCTGAACAAATTAGTTTCCCAATTCACAACACAAGAGACCCAGAATTAAACTTAGAACTCTTCAACTGGCTACAAATACAGGAGACTTGGCTTTACCAAACTTTAGATTTTAATATTGGGCAGCTCAACTAACAGCAATTGTGACCTGGAAATGAGGAAGTAAACTGGACCCAAATAGAACAGGGTGAAGTTAAACGTGCAGCGCTATCGGCCCTACCCTTTGTGGACCTTAGACATTTCAATAAACTGAAGATTGAAAATGAATGGATAAAACATACCATAAAGATTTGGACAAAAGTTAAAGAAACACTAAATGACACAGGCTCGACTTCTTGAGCCATGCCTATAGTGGGCAATATAGATTTTCCACCTTCAATGTGGGACCATGGTTTTAGGAGATGGGCAGAAAAGGGCCTCATTATTTTTAATCAACTATTTGAAGAAGTACATTTAAAGTCCTTCACACAACTTCAAGAACAATTTGACCTCCCTTCAAAAGATTTTTGTAGATATCTACAGATTAGGCATTATATTATAAATCATAGAGAAAAAGAAAGAATTCTCAAAATCCCAAATGGAATTGAGCAATACTTTATTACAATTATGGAAAAATATCTCCCAGTGAGAGAACATGTCTCCCATCTCTATAAAAGACTCTCGACAGATCTACTTACAAATTCCAATAATGTCAAGTAAAAATGATGGGAAAAAATACTTTACAAATCTTTACAAATGAAAATGGAACTTTTGTGTGGTTTTAATCACTTGACCCTGGTTATCTTAATTGTGCAAACTTAAATAAAGAGTTCCAAAAAAAAAAAAATTAGCAAGGTTCACTCATTATACAGTACTGTGCAAAAATCTTGAGGTATGAACAATTTCTTTATATTTTACAGGAAATAGGTGCATCCATTTATTGAAATTTGTAAACATACATGGAAATACAGTTTATAATGTAAAAACTGAGCTTGAAAGTCAATATTTGATAATGACCGCCTTTATTCGTCAACACAGCCTAAACTCTTCCAGGCTTCTTGAAGGGCATTAAAAGCTCTTTCTGCCTTTTGTTCTCTTCAGTGTCAAGTTGATCTCACACTGCTTCAAATAATGTTGGGGTCTAGGCTCTGGGGAGGCCAGTCCATGACTAATGGTCTTCCATTGTATGTTTTTCTATCCAGGTTTAGGATCATTGTCATGCTGAAAAATGAAGCTGTTGTCAATCAGACTCTTTCTAGGAGGAAAAAGCATGGTGGATCCAAATCTGATAGTACTGATCTTGGCAAAATTCAATGAATTTTGCCAAGATCCCCAAAACCACTGCCTGAATTAGAGCCCCAAACAATGACAGAGCCTCCACTGTGTTTTACAGATGACTGTAGACACTCATTGTTTTACCTCTCTTCTGACCTTCTCCATATATTTTGATCACAATTTGAGCAAAATTTTGAAATTTGAATTCATCATTCTGGAAAACCTCTTTTTAGGTGACTTTTCTGAATGATTCATAGTTCATGTGGCTTAATAAACAGATGTAGACAAGTAAATGAAAGTGTGGTTTCTCCCATTCAAAACATAATGAAATGATGGGTGGCTTAAGACTTCTGCACAGTATCAAACTTTAAAGACATTTATTAAATAAATCAAAACAAGTTGTAACTTAAAAGAAAAAAATGTAGGGCATACTCATAAATCAAGCAGAAGTCTGAATGAGTAACAACCCAGCAAACAATAAATGAAAAATTAAGTTTGACCAGTTTCAGACATAACCTCCACATCTGCTTTTGGATCTATGAGGACTTTTTTCTTTATTTCATTTTCTTTTAAATTGTATCTTATATTGTTATTTATATTGTATTTATTAGATTAGATTGAAATGGATGAATGAAGAAATGTTTGCTGGGAATCGTTTGGGTAATTTGCAGTACATTTTCCTGTGTAAAATGTCTGAATGGTCAAACTGAATGTAAAGTTTATTTTACATTTTCAAAATTTAACTTTGATTATCTTTTTATATTTTAGCAGGTGAAACCTTTTAAGCATGGAAGTCAGAGTTTTTGTGAAGAAAGCGCCCTCTCTTGGTGACACTCTGCAATTGAGTAAAGGAGTATGTTTATTGTGGAAAATAGATGGGCTCCAGGAGAATGGGGTGGGACTACCTGTCGCTAGGAGCTTACTGACAGCCGACTGGTTGACGACTAGCAGCCAGCTGTCAGCCAGCTGGAGTGATAATTCAAAGTGTCTTTATCTGTACACATACAAGGACAACAAACAACAGTGTTTGCAACTATACAGAACAATTTAAATAAGCATATTGTAATTTTGTGCACATCCAGGTGGTAAATTGATCTGGAATGACATTCTGGTTTCTTCAGTTAGTGAGAAATTAAACCCGGCAGGCAGTTTAGTACATAATATGGTCAAGTGAGTTAATTTTTCATGTGCTGGAGCATTGCAGTCCTTCTCAAATGACATTTAGATTTTGTCTAGCTAGCTCTACAAAGGGGTACAGAGTATAAAAAGGGCTAAGAAAAGAGACAGGAAATTTGAAATGCAACATTTCAGCCCAAATGTCACAAACACAAAGAGTTTTTTTGCAGTTTGCATCTGTCTCCTACTGTAGCTAGACAGAGTAAAAATAGGTTAATGTGTGATAATGTCACAATCAGAGAGAGAGAGGGAAATCTAAAAAAGACAGATTATTTTAAAAGATAAGGACAGCTCAGTAAGTGACATTTGAGGAAGAATTGAAAGTTAAAAGTTATTGTAACTGAAATGTTATTTATTAGTTTCAGTAGATCTTTTTTTAAACAAATGGTGGATTTCTACATTATGTGTTGCTAGTTATGAAGTTATCTGGATATTACGTATTGTAAAATCTTTATGGCAACAAATTCAGTCAAAACAGTTATTGAAAATTCTGAAAAATAGGTGCAGGCTAAACTAGTTGCTGTATTATGGTACAGTTTACATTTATGGTTTGTGTTGGATTATGTTGTACAAGTTGACTGTGGTCACTGCTAGGTTGGCCACCAGCAGAAACATTATATCGTAAGAGAGACATGGCACTCACAGAATCCTGAATTGAAATCTATGTGAGAATTCCACACCAGCAAAGATGGTGATAGATGAAATTCTAAGGGAAAAATTATTCTGGGCGCAAATTCACCAAACTTTAATTGTTTTTTTTTGTTTTCTGTTTTTCATCATATTTAATTAGATATTCTGTACATGCAGTATGTTCTAATGACAAATTTAAGTTAAAATTAAAGACTGGTGTGTTTTTGCAAGTACAGGGGTCACCCCTGGTGGCAATTAAAAGTAATGCAGACTTACTTGTATGCTGGCTGTTAGTAGGGTTAGATTAGTTGGTGATTCTAAATTCACCGTAGGTGTGAATGTGAGTGCCGATGGTCATCTGTCTCTCTGCATTAGCCGTGTGACAGACTGGCGACCTGTCCTGGGCGCACCCTATGTCTTGCCCTATGACAGCTGGGATAGGATCCAGCCCCTCATGACCCTAGATCAGGTATGGATGGATGGATGGGCTTCACTTTTTAAAGCCAGGAGCTGTATCTATCTTTTATACCATCTAGGTTATAGAAGGACTTTGGTTGCTGTCATCAGTTTGAAGTTAGGCTGATGATGTATTTTATAATCACTTGGAAAATCTCACCTTTGTATTGCCTTTATAGTGGTTAAGGTCTGGAAATCAGCTATGAGGGCTCATGTAACACCTGCCAGTATAATGCATAGTGCAGTTAATTAAGATCTGCAGGGAGTAGTAAACCCCAGAGAGAGCAGCTACTGATCACAGCCTTTCCATATAGAAAACAAATGTTACTAATTGTATAGATGGATGGATGGATGGCTGATTTCTCATCATTCTCCCACCTTCCACTCCACCACTATGTTGGAACTTGGGGTTACTTCAACCCCTGTGCATAGCTATCAGTTAACATGTTATTGCTCACTCAAAAATGAAGTTAACATGTTCACTTGCTGTCAGATTGTTGGAAGAAGTGTATCTCTTAAAAGGTATTAAAATCCATTATTAAAGTTATTCAGTCAGTATTAATACTATAGTTTTACTTTCTATTAGTAAATATACCAAGTTACAAATCAAATACAAATAATAAATAATGATGTTACTGCTGTTAGCCCTTGAGAAGATCTGAATTTACGACTACATATTTCATTTACTGATTGATTTGTGTAAAAGGCCCTTCTATGTGGAGTTTACAGAAGTTGCCACTTGGTAGCCATTAGCCATTCTAAGATCAACAACTTTGTATAGTAAGTAAAAATATACACTGCTCAAAAAAATAAAGGGAACACTTAAACAACACAATATAACTCCAAGTAAATCAAACTTCTGTGAAATCAAACTGTCCACTTAGGAAGCAACACTGATTGACAATCAATTTCACATGCTGTTGTGCAAATGGAATAGACAACAGGTGGAAATTATTGGCAATTAGCAAGACACACTCAATAAAGGAGTGGTTCTGCAGGTGGGGACCAAAGACCACTTCTCAGTACCTATGCTTTCTGGCTGATGTTTTGGTCACTTTTGAATGTTGGTGGTGCTTTCACACTCGTGGTAGCATGAGACGGACTCTACAACCCACACAAGTGGCTCAGGTAGTGCAGCTCATCCAGGATGGCACATCAGTGCGAGCTGTGGCAAGAAGCTTTGTTGTGTCTGTCAGCATAGTGTCCAGAGGCTGGAGGCGCTACCAGGAGACAGGCCAGTACACCAGGAGACGTGGAGGAGGATGTAGGAGGGCAACAACCCAGCAGCAGGACCGCTACCTCCGCCTTTGTGCAAGGAGGAACAGGAGGAGCACTGCCAGAGCCCTGCAAAATGACCTCCAGCAGGCCACAAATGTGCATGTGTCTGCACAAACGGTTAGAAACCGACTCCATGAGGATGGTATGAGGGCCCGACGTCCACAGATGGGGGTTGTGCTCACAGCCCAACACCGTGCAGGACGCTTGGCATTTGCCAGAGAACACCAGGATTGGCAAATTCGCCACTGGTGCCCTGTGCTCTTCACAGATGAAAGCAGGTTCACACTGAGCACATGTGACAGACATGACAGAGTCTGGAGATGCCGTGGAGAGCGATCTGCTGCCTGCAACATCCTTCAGCGTGACCGGTTTGGCAGTGGGTCAGTAATGGTGTGGGGTGGCATTTCTTTGGAGGGCCGCACAGCCTTCGATGTGCTCGCTAGAGGTAGCATGACTGCCATTAGGTACTGAGATGAGATCCTCAGACCCCTTGTGAGACCATATGCTGGTGCGGTTGGCCCTGGGTTCCTCCTAATGCAGGACAATGCTAGACCTCATGTGGCTGGAGTGTGTCAGCAGTTCCTGTAAGATGAAGGCATTGAAGCTATGGACTGGCCCGCCCGTTCCCCAGACCTGAATCCGATTGAGCACATCTGGGACATCATGTGTCGCTCCATCCACCAACGTCACGTTGCACCACAGACTGTCCAGGAGTTGGCGGATGCTTTAGTCCAGGTCTGGGAGGAGATCCCTCAGGAGACCATCCGCCACCTCATCAGGAGCATGCCCAGGTGTTGTAGGGAGGCCATACAGGCACATGAAGGCCACACACAATACTGAGCCTCATTTTGACTTGTTTTAAGGACATTACAATTTAATTTTGTGTGTGACTCCAAATCCAGGCCTCCATTGGTTAATACATTTGATTTCCATTGATGATTTTTGTGTGATTTTGTTGTCAGCACATTCAACTTTGTACAGAACAAAGTATTCAATGAGAATATTTCATTAATTCAGATCTAGGATGTGTTATTTGAGTGTTCACTTTATTTTTTTGAGCAGTGTAGTATCATATATCAACTACTTTCATTTGAAATAACAGCAGCTGTAAGCAAGGGATTGCAAAAGTTATTTAGTAATGTTACAATAAACTGATAACATAACTCTTTTAAAATGCAGAGTAAAGTTTATTATTATTATTATTATTATTATTAATAATAACTATAATAATAATAATAATAATAATAATAATAATAATGCTTAAGTAATATTTAAAAAAATAAGTGAAACATAGTGAATTTCATCCTAAGAGCCTCTCTACCTCCTTAAATTTTCTTTTCCTATATTAAACTATTCTGTTCCATTTGTTTTTCTCTTGTCCTGCCGATGATCACATCTTGACACGTCTCATAGGTTTACACTTTATTTGAATCCTTGAACTGAGAGAAGAAAAAACCCCTCTGTTTATGAGGGTAATTCATCACCTTTATAAACGTGTTCTTCCGCTGAGGTTGAGTGTTTGTGAAAAGAATTATGCCTCAGAAATTAAGAATGTAAGGATGGCTGTGGAGGCAGGTCCACAGGGAGTCGTTTGTGGTGCTACTGTAACTGTGCAGTGCTGTGGTGGGGCGCAATAAAACGGTGGATTTTTAAAGCTTTCAAAGTGGCTTTCCTGCTCTCGCTTCTGTCAGCCATAAATTAAGAATAAATACAGCTATATATGGGGTGCTCATAAATGCCTTCATAATTCATACCTTTGGGGAGAAGCTCAGGTAGATTAAGTCTTTTCAGTGACACAGTGTTTTCATGTGAATAATATACCCACAGTCCTCTACCCTGCTCCTGTTCCTGGTCTCCCATTCCTTAGCTAATAGCTTGTCTCGACATTATTGGACAATAAAGGGAGACATAACATATTGTAGATGATTAGACTCATGGGTATATAAAGTGTAGCAGTGTAACAGACCCTGATATACCATTACAAGATCTCTGCCATCAATGAGCTTCTGATTTTTTTTAACCAAATGTTGATATCACAGTTTGTTCCACCATCATCTATCATTTTTCTCCTTGTTTATTATATCTCTGTACCTGCAAGTTGAAATAGAATCAGGATTTCTGTGATAAAACCCACAGTAAAGCCATTCCACTTCTGCCTCTCTGACATGATTTTGATCCGCTGTGTACTCCTAAGGATGGTGGGTGACTGGGATATGGAAAAGCCTTAAAAATACAACAATACAAACATAAGGTCTACGCAGCTCTGCGAATTTGATGCTCATAAGCCAACAGAAGAGAAAGTCGTAAAAGACATAATACACCTCAGAAAAGAGAATCCAAGAGAGCTGGGTGCCAGATTTCTGATCAAAGCACCTTTTGAAGTTTGCACGGGAGGTTCATGGTATGTGTGTGTGTGTGTGTGTGTGTGAAAGAAAGAGAGACTGATAAATCCTGTTTGTGTGTTTTCTCTAGATATCTTCTTGGGTGTCTGTCTTTGTCAATGTAACAAAATGCACTGAGCAAACATTACAGTTAAATATGTGACATAGCAAGAGACAGTGAACAATGACAATTAAGTTCAGATGATTAAGATGATTTATACTAAAGCTGAAATCTCAAACACACACACGGCACATGATATAGGCAAAAAAAATTAGGCAATGATTCCTCTTCTTTGACACTTTTTTGTGTACATGAACTGTAACACATTGACTGTAGTTTAAAATCGGATCCATTCATTAGTGTTCATAGTCACAAACTGTTTGTCACTCTGAAAGACACAAGTCAAATGAGACTTTTGAGCTAACATACAGCATTTATCTGCTACATGTTGAAAAGTCCCATAATGGCTAAAAAATGAAGCCAACATGGACGTGCCAAACAACTGCAGTTCCTGGAATGTCCACTTGAGGCTGGCTCCAAATATGGAATGGATCCCTGCAGACTCTCTGTTAAAATGCCAAATTCAACAGCATTAAAAAAATATGTTTACAGCCTGAATGAAACAAAAAGGTTTCTATGGGTAGTTTTCACCTTAATTGTACAGTTTGTATTTCTTTGAATAAATTATCCGTTTGGATATTGTTAACACTTAAAAGTTTGCAATATCTTTGCTGACATTAATGCCATGCTACAGAGCAGCAATGACAACCTCAACTAGTATCTTATTCAATAATAAATATAAACATAAGTAAGTATTGTAAAAGCCCTGGATAAGCGAAAGTAAATGGATGGATCAATGGATGAAAGGATATTTAATAATGCACATGCAATGTCAAAAACATTATGACCATATGCATATTTCAGTTTAAATAGCTCAAATCTTGCAGAGAAATGTATTCTACTACAAATCTGAATGTACATGAAAGATCTGGCACCAAGACTTGAACCAGACCCTTTAAATACTGTAAACTGTGAGTTGGAGCCACCTCAGCTGATAAAAGAGTCTTCCAGACAGCTTTTTTTATCAGCATGTCCCCTATCGCCATGTTAATGGGTTATGATTAGTTTCCCCTTAGCTCACTTATGCCTAGGTGTTTATTAAATGCTGTGCTTCAGCCATCTTGTCATAACAAAAGTCACCAAGGTTTTGACCCCTTCCCATTTTTCCTACAAACAACATTACCAGTATTTTTATATTAACCCTTGTATTATGTTTCGATACAATTTGACCCATTTCAATTTTTGTGGTGACCAAAGTGCAGGTTATCCTTCCTTTTTTTCCATGAAATGTTATGACTTTTCCTCATCTAGGGTCATGAACTGCTGCGTAAAATCTGGACACTTTAATGTCTCGTGGACTGTCTGCACAGAGTTTGTATACAGAGATGATGTTGCGGGTCATTGTGACCCAGACACAAAGTAGCTGTTTAAATCCAAAATCAACATGTCTCTTTGATATAGTTTCTTTTGACTGCCTCTGAATAGCCATTCAGAACCAGGTTTGTGTGGAAGAGGAACTTTCTCTCCCCTGTCCTTGTCACTGTGTCCATTCCCTTTCTTTGAGAAATACACCAAAAATGAGCTCCAGACGATTTACAGCTGAAGAAGCTTTATCACAGCTTATGAACTGGGATAGTGATCTAGAGGAAGAGGCCAGAGGACCATGGTATTGATGATCCAGATTGTCAATTTTCCCGCGATGAGGAGGATTCAGAGGACGAGTCTACCGGTGTCCCTTCATCAGATGACGCAACAATCGTCATCCACAGAGGGGACATGGACATCTAAAGATGGTAAAATAAAATGGTCAACATCACCACACCAAAGCCAAGGCAGACTGTCATCTTCTACCGTCATCAAAATGACTCCTGGTCCGACAAGATTTGCTGTCACAAGAGTTGACTATATTGAATCAGCATTTCAGCTCTTCATATCCCCACCCATAGAGAAGATAATCCTCGACATGACCAACACTGAGGGGGGGGGGAGGCGTGTCTTTCAAGAAAAATGGAAGCCACTGGATCCAACTGACTTGCATGCTTACATTGGAATTCTGGTGTTAGCTGGAGTATACAGGTCAAAGGGAGAAGCAACTGCAAGTTTATGGAATGAAGAGAATGGAAGGCCAATCTTCCGAGCAATAATGTCTTTGGAGACATTTCACATGATCTCTCGTGTGATCCGTTTTCACAACTGTAAACCAGAGCTGGTCGATGTGAGAGAGACAAACTTGCAGCAATCTGGGATAAATGGGTCGAAATCCTGCTTTTATTGTATAATCCTGGCACCCATGTTACTGTTGACGAGCGCCTCGTTCCATTCAGAGGACGCTGTCCTTTCCGACAGTATATGCCAAACAAACCTGCAAAATATGGCATCAAAATATGGGCAGTCTGTGATGCAAAATCCAATTATGCGTGGAACCTGCAAGTATATACTGGAAAGCCACCTGGAGGAGCACCTGAGAAGAATCAGGGTATGCGTGTGGTATTGGAGATGGCTGAAGGGCTGCAAGGTCATAACATCACATGCAACAACTTCTTTACATCCTACCGTCTTGGAGATGAACTTCAGGAGAGAAAGCTGACTATGTTGCAAACAGTCAGAAAAAGTAGGCCAGAACTTCCCAGTGAGATTCTGAAGATGCAAGGAAGACCTCTGCATTCCTCAAAATTTGATTATACAGAGAAAACAACACTTGTTTCTTACTACCCAAAGAAAAACAAGAATGTTCTTGTGATGAGCACAATGCACAAAGATGCATCTCTGAGCACAAGAGAGGACATGAAACCGCAAATGATCCTGGATTATAACTCCACCAAAGGAGGAGTTGACAATCTTGATAAAGTCACAGCAACATATAGCTGTCAGCGCAAGACTGCACGTTGGCCCTTGATGGTTTTCTACAACATTGTGGACGTGTCTGCTTACAATGTCTATGTGCTCTGGATTGGGATCAACCAGCAGTGGAATGCCAGCAAACTGTACCGACGTCGACTTTTCCTGGAAGAACTAGGCAAAGCACTCGTCACTCCCAAGATCCAGGACCAGGCCAGGCCAGCTCGATCCCCAGCAGCTGCAGTTGTCATTGCAAAGGTCCAGGGCAGGGCATCTGACCAACCCACAATGGATCCTTTGGATACAGGTGCAAAGAAACGCAACAGATGCCAAGTCTGTCCGTCCTGAGATGACAGTAAGACAAGTACCTGTTGTGTGAGGTGCAAGAAATACATTGGCACAAGGCACACAGTCACATTCTGTCCATCATGTGGGGAACACTGAAAATATTGAACATTGAAAACCCGAGAAAATGGGGCAAGTTAAATGATAATGAAAAAAAAGTGTTCGTGAACAGGGAAAAATTGAAATCAGGAGTTCTTTAATATAGTGTTGGAATTGTATATCTCTTCTTCTCATCTCTTCTAAATGTTTGTATAATCTAAAATAAAGTTCTTAACGGTTTAACTTCATTTTCGTCTGTTTTGAGTGGATTTACACAATAGGGGAAAAAATGGGTAAAGGGGCAATAAACGTATTTTTTTCTCACCATAATACAAGGGTTAAACATTAGGTCTCTCTCTTCCATGTCCCTGTTAGTAAATGATTGAATAATTGATCAACATATTGATTTATTCTGCCTTACAGAAACCTGGTTACAGCAGGATGAATATGTTAGTTTAAATGAATCAACACCCCCGAGTCACACTAA